>ML093356.1:90065-103443 GCA_003697995.1 Taxidea taxus jeffersonii | reverse complement strand
CACCCGGCTGGGAGAGCCGGAACCACTGTTTGCAAATTCTTTGAAAACTGAGTCAGCAAATGTCTGACCTAAATAGTAAATCTCTAATAAATGGAACTCCAACGACAAAAACCACACTGATAAAACAACAACGAATCTATATTTCCAGGCTTCATAATGTGATTACCTAGCTTAAGCCAGATAACCAAATTTACTACACAAACATTCCTGTGTTGCCTTTGGGATACATACACACTGTAAACACCCTCTCCTTCCCATTCCCAGTTCTCTTTTTTAAAAAATTTTAAGTAAGCTCCACACCCAGTGTGGGACTTGAACTCACGACCTTGAGTCCACCGCTCTACTGACTGAGTCAGCCGGATGCCCTTCCCAGGTCCTCACTTTCTTTCTTCTTCTTCTTCTTTTTTTTTTTTTTTAGATTTTATTTATTTATTTGACGGAGAGAGTGAGAAAGGGAGCACAAGCAGGGGGACTGGGAGAGGGAGATGCAGGCTTCCCGACAAGCAGGGAACCTGATGCAGGGCTCTCGATCCCAGGACCCTGACCTGCGCCGAAGGCAGATGCTTTTAATGACTGAGCCACACAGGTACCCCCAGGTCCTCATTTTCAAACCGAAATCAGAACCCCTATCATGAAAGCCTATGACTGGCCTTTTGATGGTTTTGGTAAAATTGAGCGAAGTATATCCTAACAGAGAAAGTTAATCGTGCAGGCTGCTAGGTCGTTTTCACTAAAAGAAATCCTATGCCAAGCACCTGGCTGGCTCAGTCTGGAGAGCATGCAACCCTTTATTTTGGGGTTGTGAGTCCGAGCCCCACCTTAGGTGTAGAGATTACATTTAAAATTTTTTTAAATAGAGAAATCATATGAAACTATATCTACAAACCCAATATTTTCAAGGCCATGAAATCTTTCCACTTGGTGATTTCTTCTGCTTATGACATTTGAGTAATTGCACTGACATTTATTTATTTATTTATTCATGTGAGTAATCTCTACACCCAACATGGAGCTCGAACTCAGAACCCCATGATCAAGAGCCGCCGATTCTACAGATTGAGCCAGCCAGGTACGCCAACCAATTGTATTTTTGTGCCAGGTGCCAGTTAGCTGGTGCCCAACCCTATCCCTGGATGTACAAAATCACCAGTAAACATTGGCTTTATCATTTAAAAAAAAAAATTGGTAATCCATAAGGCAATCAGAATTGTGGTTCATATGGCCTGGATTTATTTGGGGGTTTTTTGGTCTTTGGGTTTTTGTTTTCTTTTGTTTTGTTTCAGAATCCAAACCCAAACCCAATGTGCAAACAACACATAGAAAGACTGTGTTTAGGGGGTCTCTTGCGCTTCTGTCCTTTTCCCTACAGAAACTACAACCAAAGTCCAAGATGCAAGGAATGGCCTGGAAACCCAGATTCTCCAGGAAAAAAGCTTGGTACACCTGCCTTAAATATAAAATGCCTTACCCACACTTCCCACCAACCCGCATTGCTCCCCTCCACTGACCACATAACCTTTTAACTAAAAGGCTGGCAAAGAAATTAAACAAGAAGTCTGTTCAACAAAACTACAACTGAGTTAAAAAATTTTTAAGATTGATTCACTCATTTGTCAGAAAGAAAGAAAGAGTACAAGCAGGGGGAGCCACAGGCAGAGGGAGAAGCAGGCTCCCCGCTGAGCACGGAGTCCAAGGCTAGACTCCATCCCAAGACCCTGGGATCATGACCAGAGCCAAAGGCAAACACTTAACCCACTGAGCCATCCAGGTGGCCCAGGTTCACAATTTTTTTTTTTTAATTTTTTTTTTAAGATTTTATTTTATTCATTTGTTAAAGAGAGAGAGAGCACAGGCAGACAGAGTGGCAGGCAGAGGCAGAGGGAGAAGCAGGCTCCCTGCCGAGCAAGGAGCCCAATGCGGGACTTGATCCCAGGGCGCTGGGATCATGACCTGAGCCGAAGGCAGCCACTTAACCAACTGAGCCACCCAGGCGTCCCCACAATTTTTTTAAGTTGACCATTCTCTTCATCGCCTTTCTAAAGTTCCAGTCTTGGAAAGATCATTTGGCAGTTAGCAGCTGTGAACACGCATTTTAAGTTTCAAGAGATTATTATGATTATTATAAGCAGGATAATTTCCAACTTTTGAAGTGTACTTCGCAGCCATGGTCTCCAAGATCCAAGCCAATCAAAATTAAATAAGTCAGGGGGCACTTGGGTGGCTCGGTGGGTTGAAGCCTCTGCCTTCGGCTCCGGTCATGATCCCAGGGTCCTGGAATCGAGCCCCGCATCGGGCTCTCTGCTCAGCAGACAGCCTGCTTCCCTTCCTCTCTCTCTGCCTGCCTCTCTGCATACTTGTGATATCTGTCGAATAAAAAAATAAATAAAAAATCTTTTAAAAAAAATTAAATAAGTCAGGATGGCTAGGTGGCTCAGTAAGGTAAATGTCAGCCTTCGGCTCAGATCATGATCCCAGTATCCTGGGATCAAGCCCTGCATCAGGCTCCCTGCTCAGCAAGGAGCCTGCTTCTCCCTCTGCCTACTGCTCCCCTTGCTTGTGCTCTCTTTCTCTCTCTGACCAATAAATAAATAAAATCTTGGAAAAAAAAAATTAAGCAAGTCAAAGAAAGACCCTGCTGAAGAAGTCATCTTTTAAAAATAAATAAATAAATAAATAAATTTATTTTTAGTAATCTCTACCCCCAACATGGGGCTCAAACTCACAACCCCAAGATCAAGAGTCACATACCTCCCGACTAAGCCAGCCAGGCACCCCAAGAAGTCCCCTTGTAAGCCAAGTGGTTTGCCCCGTGATCTTATGTAACTGAGTTCTAATTTCTCCCGCAGTGTTCATTCAGGTCCAGCCGGCTATGTTGGCCAGAGCACAGACACCTCCTTGCGCAGCTCACAGATGCTCAAGGTCTAGCCTACGATGGAGAATGACGCCGTCTAAGAGTTTGGGCTGGGCTGCTATCATCTCCGCAACAGAGTCTGCAACATCTTCAAGAGTTAAGGAGAGGTTTCTGATCCTATTCTCATTTATTCCTAATCAGAGAAGATGGCCCTGCCAAAGGAAGGGAATTTGAGTCAAGAATGCCTGCTGGTAGAATTCCTCTCTGACTCAACAAAGTAAATGCAGGGGCATTGACCAGGGAGATGTTTTCGTTTATTTGTGGAAAGTTGAGGGCAGCTGTGCACCAGCCACCTAGGCATTCATAGGCGCAAGGAGAATGGCAAACACCACAAAGATAAACCCTGTGGGATACCAATCGTATTCACTTAGGGGGCATCATTAATGGATCCACTGGCAGAGATTGCTGCATTTGCCTGTTCAAGCCGGGGGTCAGCTTTCCCCCAGCTTGAAATAAAAAGCTATTCTTGGGGCGCCTGAGTGGCTCAGTCATTAAGCATCTACCTTTGGCTCAGGTCACAGGTCTCAGGGTCCTGGGATCCAGCCCCACGTCAGGCTCCCCGCTCAGCGGGAAGCCTGCTTCTCCCTTTCCCACTCCCCCTGCTTGTGCTTCCTCTCTCATTATCTCTCTCTCTGTGCCAAATAAATAAATAAAATCTTAAAAAAAAAAAAAGCTATTCTTCAAAATAAAAAAACACACAAACAGAGAAACTGTTCTAAATTCCAGAGGTTACCCGGCCTTAGCAAGGGCCTGGGAGATCCAGATGATGGTATTATCTTCTCAGGCCAGTGCCAGGGTAAGGAAAGCAAGAGAAGAAAAGGGTTTCATGTGTAGTGTACGTATGAAATCTTGGGGGAAAGCTATCTACCTCGATGTTAGCCACTTTTCTCCCAGGACAATTGGATTTGGATTTGGATTTGGATTTCTAGGTCTCCAGTGTTGGTCCAGGACCACGTATCAGGCAGAGCCTTCTTCAGCTGTGAGAAAGATACTCAAACTTCAACTCTCTGAACTTTGGCTGCCATCTGAGTAGTGGGGAGGACTTGGCATAGTCCTTTCCAAGGAGATTCAAAGGCAGTCTTTGTTCTAAGTGGCTCCAAACCAGAGGGTGGGAGAAAATTGGAAATGTTAGTTTGATGAGTCACAACCAGATATTTGAGGAAACCGAAAGAATTCAACTTACAGGTACGGAACAACATCACAAAGGCAATTGGGATTAGAATCTAACATCTACAAAAGCGCAAACGTCATCTTCCTTTCTCAACTACTCCCAATTTTTTTATTAAAGACAGTCAGGGTAGGGGCGCCTGGGAGGCTCCGTCTGTTGAACATCCAACTCCCCTTTTTTTAATTAAAGATTTTAATTAATTTATTTATTTGAGCGTGCACAAGTGGGGGGGGAGCAGCAGGCAGAGGGAGAAGAAGGGGGAGTCCCTGCTGAGCAAGGAGCCCAAGGTGGAACTCGATCCCAGGACTCTGGGATTATGACCCAAGCCAAAGGCAGATGCTTAATTGACTGAGCCACCCAGGTGCCACAGCATCCAACTCTTGATTTCGGCTCAGGTTACAACCTAAGGGTTCTGGGACTGGACCCCGAAACCAGGTTCTCATGCCCAGCAGCTCAGCAGGGGGTCTGCTTGAAGATTCCCTCTCCCTTTCCCTCAGACCCTCCCCCCTGCTCAAGTGCACCCTCGCATACTCTCTATAAATAAATAAATAAATAAATAAATAATTTTAAAAATGAGTCTTAAACAAATAAATAAATAAAGACCAAAAGTAGTCATAGTAAAACCACTTTGCTTGCATTAGATATGACCTGTTTATTTATATAAGGGCAAAAAAAAAATTAATGATTGATCATATAAGCTCTTTTTTTAAAAAAGATTTTATTTATTTATTTGACAGAGAGAGAGAGTGTGTGTGTGTGCACAAGTAGGCAGAGCAGCAGGCAGAAGCAGGCTCCCCACTGAGCAGGGAGCCCAATACAGGACTCAATCCCAGGACCCTGGGATCATGACCTGAGCCGAAGGCAGAGGCTTTAACCCATTGAGCCACCCAGGCATCCCAACAATTTCTCAGCATGCATAAAACACATTTACTAATAGACTTAAATATCCTCAGTTTCTCAGTAGAAGGAAATGAAACATAGATAAACCTAGTAATTAATGTTTCAGTATTTTATCTTTTTTGGACATGATCTGGATATTTAATGAATTTAACTTGACTCATCGTTTCATTTAAACTGACAAAACTTTAAGGTTTAAGGTTACCAAAAAGATTTGGGAAACTATCTTAAAAGTTCACCTAAAAACTTTATATCCAAAAATAAGTAAATAAATAAAATTTAAACATTAAATTAAATTAAAAAATAAAATAGGGGTGCCTGGGTAGGTCAGTCAGTTAAGCATCTGCCCTGGGCTCAATTCATGATCTCAGGGTCCTGGGAATCGAGCCCCAAGTGCTTGGGATGGGAATCCCTGCTCAGCAGGGAGTCTGCTTCTCCCTCTCCCTCTCAAATAAATACACTTTTTATCTAGCTTCTATTTTATTTTTATTTTTTTAAATATTTTATTTATTTATTTGACAGAGATCACAAGTAGGCAGAGAGGCAGGCAGAGAGAGGGGGAAGCAGGCTTCCTGCTGAGCAGAGAGTCCCATGCGGGGCTCGATCCCAGGACCCTGAGATCATGACCCGAGCCGAAGGCAGAGGCTTAACCCACTGAGCCACCCAGGCGCCCCACTTACTTCTATTTTATTTACTTGTTCTTAACAATTATATTTATGTCTTTTTTGAAAATTTTATCAAACCAATTAACTTTTCTTACTCCCAAATTTGTTATCAGAGATAGCATGAACTTATTTGATTAATAAACCCAGGTAGGATAAAAGTTGCATTACGTTATTATATATTGTTATATAATAACATTATATATGTTTTATATTATATACATGCATTATATTCAATGTTGATAACTCTAAAAAAATGCTTATAGTTAATTAAGCCTCCCAAATTAAATTAGACTTAATATTGGATATTGTGCCAGATCATGTGACTCTGAAAAGCATTTGGGTCAGTTTTTATTACATTTTTGAGAATTTTTGTGAATACTCAATTTATATGTGCTTGTTTTTTAAGCCAATTAAATACACCTCTTTTACAAATTAATGTTAGTATACCATCCAGAGGGAGCAAATACATACATACATATATAGATATATCTATCTATATATATATATATATCTCCAGATAAATATACAGACGGTCGCAAACAGTGATTTCACAGCTTCAGTAGACTTAAGCTTTCCCGTTAGGCCAAGTTCTAAATGACCTACCGCAATCCCTGCCTTTTTTTTCTGCTGAGAATGACCTGCCTAAAATTTTTACTTTAATATTTAGCTCTCAAAGGCACAGGGAAGAAGGCAAGTTACAAGACTTGTAGTAAGATAGGGGCACCTGTGTGGCTCAGTCAGTTAAGCCTCTGCCTTGGGCTCAGGTCCTAATCCCAGAGACCTGGGATCAAGCCCCTTGTAGGGTTCCTGTTCAGTGAGGAACCTGCTTCTCCTTATCCCCGGATCCCTCCCCTTCCCCCTCCCCCTGCTTGTGCTTTCTCTCTCTCTCTCTCTCCAATAAATACATAAAGTCTTAAAAGAAAAAAAAAAAAGACTTGTAGTAAGATAAATAGGGGAAGTTTGGGGATTGGTGAAAAATTAATATATAATCTTTGACCTGCCTCTAGACTGCATTTTTAGTTTTGCAAAGAAATGTAAGTTAGGACAGTTGTTCTGGATTCCTCGAAGAGCTGGGTTGCAGCTGAAATGACATGGTAAGTTGATTCACTCATAAATCCTTTTACAATGGCTTTAGAAGACTTTTCTTTCCCTCTGGGTTCCTAAATTTATTTTAACTTAAGAAAGAGTGCCTAAAAAGAATTTTGTCAGGCTTCTGCAGTTTGGCCAATCCCTGACCACAGGACGCCATTGTACTTTTCAGTTGGGAAAACAGTAAATATTCCTGGAGGTATCAAATACCCCTCAGACTCCAGAGTCACCCCCGAGGAAGGTGCAGAAGCTGTTTTATTTTGCCCTCCCTTCCAGCCGCTACACACAAAGTTCTGGAAGAGAGACTCTGATGAGAATTCTCACCCTGAGCCGGCTTCTGCCAGCTTTGCAGGATCCCATCTGTAACTCTGGTATTTACCAGAGTTTGGCAAGGCTTTTCACTATTTTTAATTTTAGTTTTCCCTTGGTTGTTTAAGAGAGTAACACAGAAGCTTACCAGAAAATCCTTCGGAGTCCCGGCAACTTTGGGAGGGGCCCATAAGGGGGGCCTTCCTCTAGGGAAGGTCATTAACAGCCACAGCTGACTTCGGTTTACAGCCCTCTAAAGGCAATTCAGACAGGATTACTGGAATGAGTAGTCAGATAAAGGGGAAGAGAAGAGAGCAGGGAAAGTTACCTCAAATTTACTGCTTCTTGGTTTTTAGGTCCCACTATGTCTTTAATTTCTCATGAGTCTTTTGCAACAAATCTCTCTTATTTTATTTATTTTGGGGGGAGTGGCTCAGATGGTTAAGCGTCTGCCTTTGGCTCAGGTCATGATCTCCAGGTCATGGGATCAAGCCCCATGTCCAGCTCCCAGCTCAGCGGGGCGTCTGCTTCTCCCCCTCCCTCTGTCTCTCCCCCTGCTTGGGTTCTGTCTCTGTATCTCTCTCAAATGAATTAAAAAAAAAAAAAAACTTTAATATTTATTTTTTAATTATTTTTTAAAAGATTTTATTTATTTATTTGAGAGAGCGAGCAGAGAGAGCACAAGCAGGGGGAGTGGCAGGCAGAGGAAGAAGCAGGCTCCCCATTGTGGTGCAAGGAGCCCAGTGCAGGACTCCATCTGAGGACCCTGAGATCAAAACTGGAGCAGAAGGCAGACACTTTTTTTTTTTAAGTTAATTTTTTTTTTTGACAGAGAGATCACAAGGGGGGGGGGGGGAAGCAGGCTCCCTACTGAGCAGCCCCATGTGGGGCTCGATCCCAGGATCCTGAGATCATAACCTGAGCCAAAAGCAGAGGCTTAACCCATTGAGCCACCCAGGCGTCCCTGGTGGGCCTTGCTTTTAAAGCCTCTATTTTTTCAGCTAAGCCTTGGGGTCTCTTGGAGGCAGAATAACACCTACAAGGGTTCTGCTCCTGGTTTGGGGATTGGGTGACAGTGACAGTGTTCTTGAGGTTGGCGGGTGACCGAGTGTCCATCTAACGCACTGGGTTAGCAGGTTACTCTAGCCTGGGAGTCTTTGAGTGATGGGCAAACAGTCTAATGGATTTTAAGTGCTGGACCCATGACCACCAGTTTTTGCCGTGTTTTGGCCTCCGAGATCTCCATTAGCAACAGTGTTTGTCTACACAAAACAAGACACAAACAGGTGCACCTCTGGATAACAGCGGCGACCAAAAGGCGTTACTGTGGACAGGCCAAGAGAAGGGTGTGGGCCCTGCCCGCCGCCCCCGTAGCGTGGATTCGGTCTGCAGACTCCAGGGGTGCCCAGGTGGCTCAGTCTGCTAAGCGTCTGCCTTCGGCTCCGGTCATGGAATCAAGCCCCACATCGGGCTCCCTGCCCCGTATGGAGCCTGCTTCTCCCTCTCCCTCCATTCCTCCCCTCCTCCCTCTGCCTCATGCTCTCTCTTTCCAAACAAATAGTATCTTTAAAAAAAACTCTGGGTGGGGGCTCAGTGGGTTAAGCCTCTGCCTTCGGCTCAGGTCATGGTCTCCGGGTCCTGGGATCGAGCCCCGCATCGGGCTCTCTGCTCCGTGGGGACCCTGCTTCCCCCCGCCCTCTGCCTGCCTCTCTGCCTACTTGTGATCTCTGTCTGTCAAATAAATAAATAAAATTTAAAAACAACAACAACAGCTCTGGGGGTGCCTGGGTCGCTCAGTCTGTTGAACGTCTGCCTTCAGCTTGGTCATGATCTCAGAGTCCTGGGGTGGGGCCCCACATCAGGCTCCCTGCTTGGTGGGGAATCAGCTTCTCCCTCTCCTGTCTGCTGCTCTGCCTGCTTGTGCTCTCTTTCTCTCTCTCTGTCAAATAAATAAATAAAATCTTAAAAAAAAAAAAATCTGTAGACTTCGGTAAATAGGGATCGCAGACTGGAACTGGGGAAAGGACAAAACCACCAAATCCCAGTAAGTGGGAACTGGAGATTGGAATTGGGAAAAGACACTGCAAACAACAGGGGGATTTTGCACTGAACCAAAAGTTCCGAATGGAACCATCCATCAGCTCAAGCTGACATGCTAAGCCCCAGGACTGGAAAGCCAATTAGACTGGGAGCTCAGCACAAAGAAAGCAGAACTCAGAACCTATGGGAGCTCACCCACAGCCCTCAGAAGGACAAGAAAGGCAGTGAGCTCCAAAGTGCCTGCAGGGTACCTCGTCGGCGTTTCTTATTGTTCCCCAAGTCCTAGGAAGTCTCCTTTGCTCCCAGTCAATGACATTGAATCTGTTAAACAACAAAAATTCAGTTTACTCTCTTTGAAGATCAAAGGGGCTTTATGCAACAATTGCTGAATCAGGGAGAATCCCATCTAGCCCTGAAAGGGAGCTCCCCTGAGCTACAGAAAAGGAAAGGATTTTTATTTATTTTATTTATTATCTTTTTTTACAGAATGGGTGGGGAAGGGCAAAGGCAGAGGGAGAATCCTAAGTAGGTGCCATACCCCGTGTGGAGCCCAACACTGGGCTCGATCCCACAGCCCTGAAATCATCACTTACTTGAGTTGAAATCAAGAGTCGGATCCTTAACCGACTGAGTCACCCAGGTGCCACGCTCCCCTCTGTTTTTTTGAAAATGAAAGGTTTTTAAAGGTGGAAGGGGGGTCCGAAAAAGGAAATGCAAAGACTACATTCTTTCAGGCAAGGTTGCCTTCCTGGGGGAGTGGGAGGGGTTCTCAGATGGATTAGCTCTCCTGCTGACCAGGTACTCTGCGTTGACCGTGAAGGGGACATTCCCTGGGGGCTGAAGCTGCAATTAGGTTAAGTATTAAGTCTTGGTTTGCTGATGTGGGGTTGAGCACAGGTGACTCCATTTTGGGACCTGCCGTTTCCTTTTTAACAAGACAGTTGTTTAATTTGCCGAGTGTATACCTTAGGTATTAAGGAAATCTGCATAGTGAATTCCAGATTCATATCACGTTTTCCCCCAGCAAAACAGTTGGGCCTCATTCTTGCAATGGACTGAACTTTCTCCTGCAGTCAACCTGAGACCTAGATATAACAAGGATCCCAAGCTGAAGCAGTGATCCCAACCTTTTTCCTGCTTTCCTGCATGCAAGGAGACAGTGGCATTCCCATGCTCCCATGCGGGCTTCCTTGCTGCTTCTCCAACAGGCCAAACTGCCCCAGTGCTCCAGCCCAAGCACCCTCCCCCACGGCCATCCCTGCTGCAGGACTCCCTCTTCCATAGAAGCTAAAAATGTCAAGACTTGCTTCTCACCCTCCTTAGGACTGGATGATGGGCATGTGACCTGATCCCGGCCAACAGGACCTGTAAGAAAGCTTCTGGGCAAGGTTTCCCCTAATGCAGAGATTCATGGGAGGAAATGCCTTTCTTGGCTTGATGTCTGCATGTCTGCACTGCCTGGAACTCCTCAACCATCTGTCTTTTGACCATGGGGAAGGGATGTTGCTAAAAGTTGAGCGTGGCCAAATGGAAAGTTGGAAATTTGGAA
Source organism: Taxidea taxus jeffersonii (assembly GCA_003697995.1). Taxonomy (NCBI): domain Eukaryota; kingdom Metazoa; phylum Chordata; class Mammalia; order Carnivora; family Mustelidae; genus Taxidea; species Taxidea taxus. The sequence goes on along the minus strand of ML093356.1, from coordinate 92,815 downwards.
AGCACCCTGGGTCCTCAACGTCATGGTTGAAATACTGTCTCTACCCCAGATCCCACCAGTTTGCCTTCGAACCTCCTGTTAGGTGAGATAACAATATCCTAATTGGCTAAGCTAGGGGTTCTCAAACTTCTGGTCTCAGGACCCCTTCAAGCTCTAAAAAATTATTGACGACCCCAAAGAGCTTCATTTATGTGTGCAATGCTTCAAGATTTACCACATTGGAAACCGAAACAGAGAAGTTTAAATATTTATATATTAGCTTATTGTCAAACAACAATAATAAACCCATTTCATGTTAATACAAACAACATGGTTTCATGAGAAAAATATATTTTCAGGGATCCTGGGTGGTGCAGTCAGTTAGGCATCCGGCTCTTGGTTTCGGCTTGGGTCATGATCTCATGATGGGACTCAGGGCGGAGGGACTCAGCCCCCCACTGAGCTCTGTGCTCAGCCAGAGTCTGCTTAAGATTCCCTCTGCGCACCACCCCCTTTCTCTCTAAAATACAAATCTTTAAAAAATATATATTTAAAAAATTATGTTTTCCACAAGGAAAAAAAATTAGTCAAGAGTGGTGGTTCCACACTTTCACAAATCTCTTTAATGTCTGAATTAACAAGAGACAGCTGGATTCTAATACCTCCTTCTGTACCCAATCTGTTGTGATATCACAGACCACATAAGCACTGGAACTCTCCACTTTGCACTCATGAAACGATGAGGGCGGTCTTGGTGTTATCATGAAAATGCTTTAATCCCACGGACACCCTGAAAGGGTCTTGGAAATTTCCCAGGGTTCTCCAGATCTTTGAGAAAGGGTGCTCTAAGCTCTAAGCCATTCTTAAACTTTTTTTTTTTTTTTTTAAAGATTTATTTATTTAGGAACGCCTGGGTGGCTCAGTTGGTTAAGCGGCTGCCTTCGGCTCAGGAAATGATCCCGGAGTCCTGGGATCAGATCGAGTCCCACATCGGGCTCCTTGCTCAGCAGGGAGCCTGCTTCTCCCTCTGCCTCAGCCTGCCACTCTGTCTGCCTGTGCTTACTCTCTCTGACAAATAAATAAATAAAGTCTTTAAAAAAAATATGTATTTACTTATTTGAGAGAGAGCAGGCTTCTGCTTTGGGGGAGAGACAGAGGGAAAGGGGCAGAGAGACCCTCAAGTGGACTACCTGTTGGGTGTGGAGCCCGACAGGGGGCTTGATCCCATAACCTTGAGATCGAAACCCAAGCAGAAATCAAGAGTTAGCTGTTAGCTGCTTAACCCAGTGAGCCACCCAGGTGACCCTAAGCCATTCTTTTTTTTTTTAATGTTTTTTAAATATTTTATTTATTTATTTTACAGAGAGATGGAGAGGCATCCTTTTTTTTTTTTAAAGATTTTATTTATTTATTTGACAGACAGAGATCACAAGTAGGCAGAGAGGCAGGCAGAGAGAGAGTGGGGGAAGAGGGCTCCCTGCTGAGCAGAGAGCCTGATGTGGGGCTCTATCCCAGGACCCTGGGATCATGACCTGAGCTGAAGGCAGAGGCTTTAACCAACTGAGCCACCCAGGCGCCCTGAGAGGCATTCTTCATTGTACATTCTACCACCTAGAGCAAAGATCCTATAACTGGTAGACCTCCTCAGCATTGGTATGCCTATACCTTCCACCCACCGCCCCCGTGCTCCTCGATTTTTGCATGACTCACTCTCATTTCATTAAAATTGCCATCAGAGGGGTGCCTGGGTGGCGCAGTGGGTTAAAGCCTCTGCCTTTGGCTCAGGTCATGATCCCAGAGTCATGGGATCGAGTCCCACATTGGGCTTTCTGCTCAGCAGGGAGCCTGCTTCCTCTTCTCTCTCTCTCTCTCTCTGCCTACTTGTGATCTCTGCCTGTCAAATAAATAAATAAATAAAATCTTTAAAAAAAAAAAAAAGAAAAGAAAATTTTCATTCACAGCCACTTGCTCTTCCTTCCCACTAAGTCAGCTGGGGAGGGCTAGATGGTGTTCCTGCATGAAAGCAGCCGGGAAACAGCATGGGGCTATGCACGGAAGCTGTTTCCTAGTATCGAAGAAATAAAATCACAGGTTGGGACTCACACACACACACACACGCACACACACACACACACACACGCAGTATCAGGAAACGCCTGTCTGTTTTGGCTTTGGAAGCACGGATTTTGGTTTCCTTGGCTTCAGAGCTGTGCTTGGAGCCGGGCCATCCAGGGAAACTGAGCAAATCCACGGGTCCATCGAACTTGGGCTGGATCCATCAAGGACACAAAAAACAGACTATCCAGCCCTCTCCCCCAAGTGGAGCAGACAAAAGTGTCGTTGATGCCGAGGCTGTGGAAAGCTTCAGAAGGGCCCCGTGGGAGGAAGCTTGGCATGAGCGGGCCAGCAGCTCTGCCTGACCCTGGAAGGGAGCACCGGGCTGGGGTAAGATCCAGGGCCCCTGCTCGGCCCCCACCGGCTGACACCCTGTGCTTTCTCAGGGAGCAAAAGAAGGAGGCAGCCCCTCCCTGCAGGATCCTCCCTGGGTCACTTGCCCTGATGTCTGCGGATTTCTCGCAAAAGGACGCCACCCATGGAAAAACGCTGAGATATAACGTTAAACAGAAAAATCAAGATAAAAAGATTATGCACATGTAACATATGTGTGAACGTAATCCAAGTAGACATTGCGTCTTTGTTTAAAAAAATGTTCAGGGACGCCTGGGTGGCTCAGTTGGTTAAGCGGCTGCCTTCGGCTCAGGTCATGATCC
>ML093356.1:2201-85065 GCA_003697995.1 Taxidea taxus jeffersonii | reverse complement strand
CCTGGGGCACCTGGGTGGCTCAGTTGGTTAAGCGGCTGCCTTCGGCTCAGGTCATGATCCAGCGTCCTGGGATCGAGTCCCACATCAGGCTCCTTGCTCAGCAGGGAACCTGCTTCTCCCTCTGCCTCTGCCTGCCACTCTGTCTGCCTGTGCTCGCTCGCTCTCTCTCTCTAACTAATAAATAAATAAAATCTTTAGAAAAAATAATGTTTAAAGCGTCATTGAAAAACAAGACCAGGGGTTGCCTGGCTGGCTCAGTGGGAAGAGCACACAGCTCTTGACCTTGGGGTTATCAGTTCAAGCCCCATATTGGGGGGAATATATATATATATATATATATTTTTTTTTTTTTATTAAAAAAAGAGAGCGAGAGAAACAAACAGGAGGAAATACACTACAACCGTATCAGTTATGTTCTCTGGGTGGTTGGAGATTACAAGTAATTGTTTATCTCTCTTTTTTAAGATTTTATGTATTTATTTGATAGAGGGAGAGAGAGAAAAAGAGCATGAGTCGGGGGAGGGATAGCAGGAGAGGGAGAAGCAGACGCCCCTCTGAGCAAGGAGCCTGATGGGGACTCGATCTCTGGATTGAACTGAAGGCAGAGCGTTAACCAATGGAGCCACCCAGGTGCCCTGTTTATCTCTTATTTACATTTTTCTGTGGTTTTAAATTTTTCTGCAACTAGAGTGTGTTATTTAAATGGCGATAAACACATTTTGAATTCTACCAATCCAACAGCCCCTGGGCATGGGCATGGGGGACGTGTGGGCTGTGTAAAGTTGGGTGGGGAATACTCTTGGAGAGATCTGGCAGTGGTAGTGAGCTTGTTCCCCAGGGGCAAGAGTGGAAACGTCTGGAAGGGTAGAGGTGGAGAACACCCCTGGCTTTTTTACTTTATAGTGTTTCTCGGAGTTACTTCAGTCCCTGATCATGGGCCTGCTGACCAAGACACACCGCAGCAGATGCAACTGTCCCCGGGGAAGGTAGACCCAAATCCCAGAGCAGAATTAGCTTCTGGCCTCTGCTCCCTGCCCCATCCCCCTCACCTGACATTCTAGAAACACTTTCCGCAGAAGGCTCTCCTTTGCGTGGTCCTCAGACATCCACGTTCTGACACTTCTGAGAATATGACCTAAGGGCCTGGCGGGGGCTGGTTGTTTCCCCAGCCCCATGTTCCTTCGGCTTCGATCTAAACCATCCCTCCTGCCTCCTCAGCCATGTTGGGACCACGTTGCTAACACCAGCCGCAGCTGTGGAAAATGACATAGACAGTTTGTCCTTTGGAAACACTTGGCTTGTTCCTTGGAAGGAAAAACTTAGCTCATCCCAAGGAAAAGGAGAGAGCCGGGGATGGTACAGTAATCTCCGGATTCTGCAGAAATCTATTTCTTGGCCCCCTTTTTGCTTCTTCTTCTGACTGTCATTAGATTTTTGCAGAGGCCCTCATTTCCCCAAGAATCCATTTTCTTCACATCACACCACAGTGGAGCTAGATCACGACCTCCCCAGAATAGCACAATCAGGCAAGATGCTTTCTCAGAATTCACGTGGTGTGGCCAGGTGGGCTGGATGGAGCCTTAGAATACAGGCCTGAGAATGTTCCAGTTGCTTTGGGAGGTGGTCTAATAGCTAAAAATACTGTGAGGAGACACGGGGACGTCTGAAGCTGGGCGAGCGCTGGAGACCGGCCCTGGCTTGAGAGAAGTGTTTGGTGAGGAGGACTAGAAAGTTCCTCCAGCCCTGCAGCTGTCGCTAGCTCCAGGTGTAACACACACACACACACACACACATCACAGCAGATGGGAAGAGGGGGCAGCTTCAGGCCACTGTGCTAGGGGCTGCCCTCCTACTAGGATCTCATGAAGTGTAGCTCCCCGAGAAGGAGTAAAGGAAAGCAGGAGGAGGGGGACGGGCTTCAATGTTAAATCAGGTCATGGTTCCCCCACCATCCTATCAGGTCAAGGCCCTTTACTTAGCTTCCTGGGCAGTACAAGTGTCCCTTTCCCAGTGAGTTCCCTTGGACTGAACTGGACTCTGAATAGGGTTTCCACTCTCCGTGTCCTTCCCCCATCACGCAAAGGGGCTTCACCTCGGGAGGGTGACGCTGAGAAAGGCATCCCGTTCCCCACCCGGGGGACCAGAGAGTCACTGCAGCTGGAGACTCTGTGTGTGTGTGTGTGTGTGTGTGTGTGTGTGTGTGTATCAGCAGGGCTGTTCCTGTTCCCCCCACCCCCCGTGCAGGGGTGGGGGTAGGAGGGTGGGATGGGGCGAGAGCAGCCCAGCACAGCACAGACTGCCCCCCTGCCCTCGTTTCCCCCCACTCACACCATTACTACCTTCAAGGTTCTCCCTGGACTTCCCACTCGGATCCTCACGGAGCCCCCTACCCCCATCTCCCCTCCTTGCCTCTGTCATCCCAGTGGGGAGGATATGCAGTCTCCGGTGGTCTCTTTAGCTGTCCTTGACATTGAAGAGAACTGAGCCCAGTGAGTCACAGTGTACTGTGAGCTAAGCTGTGTCCCCAGTGTCCCTGCAACAAAAGCCTAACCTCCAGCCCCTCAGTAAGGAAGCAGATTCGGAGAGGAGTCTTGAAAGAGGTGAGGAGGTCAAAATGGGGCTGTTGGGGGGCAGGGGGTCTGATGCAATACACCTGGTGTCCCTGAAAGAAGACGATGGGTCTTTAAGGGTTGGTGCCGGATCAGGACCATATGGACAGGCAGTGAGAGGGCCACCCTCTACACCAAGGACAGAGACCTCAGAGGAAACCAACCTGTCTACACCCAGATCTTGGATTTCCAGCCTCCCACCCCATCCGAGGTATTTTGTTACCGCAGTCTGAGCAAGAGAATACGGTCCTTGGCAGGCCCAGTGGCCTCTGGACTCCGATCTAGGACAAGACACACACACACTGGCCGGGCAGGGGTTTGGAGGTGGAGGGGCTCAGAAAAGACCCATGAAAGGAGGTTCACTACATGGGTTGGGTCCCCTCTGATTCCCTGCTTAGAGGGAGAGAGCGGGACAACCATCCCACCCTGTGGGCAAACCCCACCTTGTGGGTGATGGGAAAGAGGGAGAGGACACCTGGCCCTCCATGTCACCAGGGGAAATCCCCAAGGGCTCAGCCCCTGTGCCTCCCGCAGCCCCCACTCATTCTTGGGGCTGGGGGGAATGGATGGACACCAAGGCCCTGGGCAACGCCACATACTGATAACCGGGGCCACCGGCTGCCACCAAAAGGAGACAGCATCAGTCTCCCGCTTTCGTTTGAGAGATGCCAGAGTGTGCCCAGCACATGCTCTGCCCTTCCTTGGCGGAGAACGGGAGTGGGAAGAGAGTGGAAGGGGTTTCAGACCTTCCTTGCACCATTTACAACCCCCGGCGAGCAGCCAGGACCCCTGATCAGAGCTGCCCCCTAGTGGCAACTAAGGGCCATGCAGGCTTTTCCAGGAAGTAGTGCACTGGGACTAAGAGTTTTTAGGGGCCCTGGGTGGCTCAGTGGGTTAAAGCCTCTGCCTCCAGGGTATTAGGACCGAGTCCCGCATCAGGCTCTCTGCTCAGCGGGGAGCCTGCTTCCCCTCCTCTCTCTCTGCCTACTTGTGATTTCTGTCTGTCAAATAAATAAATAAAATCTTAAAAAAAAAAGTTCTTAAAAGAAAAAAAATAAACGTTGGAAGGAGCACTTATTTCCCTCTTTCCCCCTATATCTCTGAGAAAGAGAGGAAGGAGACAGAAAAGGAGAGAAAGAAGCAAGGTGGGAGGGGTGCAGGAAGGACTGAGGGAATTTTTTACCTGTTTAATTAATGTGAGGCAAAGTTAAGTATTTCCCTAAAAGCACCATGAGGCCATTTGCTCTTTGCCATCTCAAGCCTGGCTCCTTTTAGCAAACTAGCTCGGAATCCAGCCTACTAATGGTGCAAATATTTTCCGGGGATAGTTAAATTTATTTAATCCTTACACAAACCCTCGGAAGCACCATCATCTCAATCATCGTCATCATCTTCTTCACCATACAAATAGGACGACTAAAGTACCAAGAGGGTAACTGACCTACACAGGGGTTACAGAGTTTTTGAATAAGGAAGTCTGGAGTCTGGGTCGGTGTTTGGGCTCCAGCAAGAGGATAGAATATTAACCCCTATGCTGAGCCAGACCAGCACCAAGGTCAAACGTTCTTGGAAAATTCCTGCAGGCTGAACTCACCAAACATTTGGTCTTTTGTGTCTCAATTCCCTCCTCTAAGCTCTGACACTCCAAGCCCCTGAGATATGGAGGGGAGGCACAGGATGTTTCTTCCTTCCCCCAGTCCTATAAGCTCCTTGGTGACCCTGACCCTTTGAGCAAAAAAAATAATTGTAGGAGTGCTGGCTGGTTCAGTAGGTAGAGCATGTAATTCTTGACCTTGGGGTCATGAGTTTGAGCCTCAGGTTGGGTGTCGATATTGCTTAAATAAATAAAACTTTAAAAATGGGGGGGCGCCTGGGTGGCTCAGTCGATAAGCGTCTGCCTTCCGCTCAGGTCATGATCCCAGGGTCGTGGGATTGAGCCCCACATCAGGCTCCCTGAGTAGGGAGCCTGCTTCTCTCTTTCTCACTCTCCCAGCTTGTCTTCCCTCTCTCGCTGTCTCCGCATGTCAAATAAATAAATAAAATTTTTTAAAAAAACTTAAAAAAATAATTATAAAGGTAATAAAAGAAAAGCCAGGGAAATAAATCTCTTAATGGGAAAAAAAGGCAATTATTTCTAAAGATTGCAAACCACCCTCTGACCTCTTTTATCCAATATTTTTTTTTCTTAAAGTGATTTTTTTTTTTAAGATTTTATTTATTTATTAGTTAGAGAGAGAGCAAGCGAGCACAGGCAGACAGAGAGGCAGGCAGAGGCAGAGGGAGAAGCAGGCTTCCTGTCAAGCAAGGAGCCCGATGTGGGACTCGATCCCAGGACGCTGGGATCATGACCTGAGCCGAAGGCAGCCGCTTAACCAACTGAGCCACCCAGGCGTCCCTTATCCAAAGTCTTTTAAACAGCCTGCTGAAGGGAAAGAAAGACGAGAATGCTATCACACACCATTCATTCATTCATTCAACAAACATGTATTTCATATCCAAAAGTATGAGTTCCTATTGGGTTCTAAGCTAGGTTCTATTCTAACTCCTGGGATGTAGCAGGGAACCGGACAAGAGCTACCATCCTGGGTCAAGGAGTCTAGGAGATGGAGACCATCAGTACTGGCACAAAGGAATAAGGAAGGAGGACAATAAATGACAAGATAATTTCAGGAAGTGATAGGCAACATGGTAAAATAAAGTTGGATAATAGGGAGGATCTCAGGACCAAGCCCACTTTAACCATTGGATTTTAACCAGATGTCAGGAAAGTCCTCTTGGAGAAATGACACTTGAGCTGAGACCCAAATAATAAGAAAGAGCCCAAGAAGAGCCAACCCTGTCAAGGCCTAGAGAAATCAGCATGGGAAATTAGCATGGAAAGAGGAGGAACCAAGAAAAGCTCAACATGTTAGTGTGTCAGAAAAGAAGAGGGAAGGGGCACCTGGGTGGCTCAGTGGGTTAAGCCTCTGCCTTCTGCCCAGGTCATGATCTCAGTGTCCTGGGATTGAGCCCCGCATCGGGCTCTCTGCTCAGTGGGGATCCTGCTTCCCCCACCCCCACCGCCTGCCTCTCTGCCTACTTGTGATCTCTCTCTCTGTGTCAAATAAATAAAATCTTTAAAAAAAAAAAAAAGAAAGAAAGAAAGAAAGAAAAGAAGAGGGAAAAGAGGATCCGGATATGTGATCAGAAAGGTCAGCCAGGGACAGATCAGGTAGGGGCTGGTGATCTTTATCCTCACAAGGGATGTTGTTGGAAGATTTTGTTTTTCTTTTTTTTTTTTTAACAGGAATGAGATACAATCAGATTTAAGTTTTACAAAAACCAGTCTGGTAGCATTTGGAGGTAGTCCAGACTTGATACAAGAGTGGCGTGGGTCACGTGGTAGCCGTGGACGTGGAGACAAGTGGCTGGCCTGGGGATGAGCTGTGAAGATTCAGGATTTGCTAATGGGTAAGAGGACGGGAGAGAACAAAAGGATGTGATCTGAGTTTTTTATTTTTTTTTATATTTTATTTATTTATTTGACAGACAGAGATTACAAACAGAGACACGAAGAGAGAGAGGAAGGGAAGCAGGCTCCTCACTGAGCAGAGAGCCCGATGCGGGGCTTGATCCCAGGACCCTGGGATCATGACCTGAGCCGAAGGCAGAGGCTTTAACCCGCTGAGCCACCCAGGCGCCCCTGATCTGAGTTTTTGACCTGAGCTACTTTATGGTGTCATTTCCCGAAATGTGGAAGAACAGAGGGAAGCAGGGCGATGGCGAAGTCAGGAGTTCTGCTGTGACTCCGTTAAACTTCCGTTGCCTTTTAGATATCCAAGTAGATCCAAGTGGATAGTTGGAGTCTGAGGTTCGAGAGGGATCAAGGGTAGAAAATAGTAACGTGGAAGTCATCAGCCTAGAGATACATCTGATAGTCTGGGCAGAGAACACAGCTGGAAAAGAGAAGGCTGAGGAGAGACCATGGCACTCTTCCATGGCCAGGAGTCGGGAGGTACTGAAGGAGGAACAGCCATCAAGGTAGGGTGCGGTGGCAACTCCATCAGGGCCGCTGAAAGAAGAAAATGTTTCTTTTTTTCTTTTTTAAAAGATTTTATTTATTTATTTGACAGAGAGAGAGAGAGACACCGCGAGAGAGGAAACATAAGCAGGGGGAGTGGGAGAAGGAGAAGCAGGCTTCCCGCCGAGCAGGGAGCCCACTGCGGGGCTCGATCCCATGACCTGAGCCGAATGAAGGCAGACCCTGAACAGCTGAGCCACCCAGGAGCCGCAAGAAAACGTTTCAATAAAGCTGTGGTTAACTGAGCCGAATGCTGCTGAGAGACCATGTACGGTGCGAACAGAATATCGGACCTTTGGCTGTGACACGGTGGTGGGCACTGGTGTCTTGGAAAGGGCCATTTCAGAAGAGAAGAGAGCTGAAAGCCCATTGCACTGCGCTGACGAGAGAAAGCAGACCCCGTGAGTAAAGCTGTGGCAGGGGCGCCTGAGTGGCTCAGTGGGTTAAGGCCTCTGCCTTCAGCTCGGGTCATGATCCCAGGTCCTGGGATCGAGCCCCGCATCGGGCTCTCTGCTCAGCGGGGAGCCTGCTTCCCTTCCTCTCTCTCTGCCTGCCTCTCTGCCTGCTTGTGATCTCTGTCTGTCAAATAAATAAATAAAATGTTATAAAAAAAATAAAGTGGCCGCTGCTGAATGTGGCTGAGTGCGTCCTCCTGGGGGACTTGTCCTCTGAGAAGTTACATAGCCTGCACTTAGGATAGTCCAGCGGGGAGAAAAGGGAAAGAAGCAACCCCCGAACTCCCTCCTCCCCTTGGGCAAAGACTTACCCCACGGGATGCTATCCCCTGCTTTCTCTCCCTGGCGAGAGTTGGGGTTCCGTCAATAGGGAAACCCCAGAGCAGAAGGAGAGATGGAGAGTAGGGCAGACCCAAGGCAAGACATGGTGTGGCCGGACCAGCTTGAAATCATCTTTGTTGAGGAAGGAGTGATCGCTGCGTTGGTGGCTGGAAACGCGACAGCAGATGCTGAGATCGGAAGTGATGCGTGAGAGAAGTCTGAAATGTCACCTGAATAATGATCCGAACTGTCACTTTAAAGAATATAATAATCAGAAATGTCAGTAAGACTGTATGTCTTAAGGAGAACTGAACCAAGATGGGTCTTCAAGGGTGTTTACAGCAGCACTGTTTGTAATGGTTGCGGGGGAGAAGGCGGTTACTCAAAATCCAGAACAAAAACTGAGAGGGGTGGGGCGCCTGGGTGGCTCAGTGGGTTAAAGCCTCTGCCTTCGGCTCCGGTCATGATCTCAGGGTCCTGGGATCGAGCCCCACATCGGGCTCTGTGCTCAGCGGGGAGCCTGCTTCCCCCTCTCTCTCTGCCTGCCTCTCTGCCTACTTGTGATCTCTGTCTGTCAAATAAACAGAATCTTTAAAAAATAAATAAATAAAAATAAAAATAAATAAAATCTTAAAAAAAAAAAAAGAACAAAAACCGGGAAAACCATTAAAACAATGGGAACTTGTTAATAAATTATATTTAACAGGATAAAAATCTATGCCTTTGTTGAGAGGAGGGATAATGGGGAACCGGAGAGGGAGAGAGACGGGAAAGAAGGACAAGGGGAGCATCTGGGTGGCTCAGTCGTTAAGTGTCTGCCTTCAGCTCAGGTTGTGATCTCAGGGTGCTGGGATCGAGCCGTAAGCCCGGCTATTCGCTCAGAGAGAGTCTGAGAGTCTGCTTCTCCCTCTCCCTCTGCTCCTCCTCCCTGCTTGTGCTCTTCTCGCTCTCTCTGTCTGAAATAAATAAAATAAAGTCTTTTTTTTGATAAAGACTTTATTTACTTATTTGACAGAAAGAGAGAGACAGCGAGAGAGGGAACACAAGCAGGGGGAGTGGGAGAGGGAGAAGCAACCCCTAAGATTCTAAATGGCTCACATAAGTAAAATTTTCTCTTCGCTTACACCAAAAGTGGCTTAGATCTCAGGCAAGGTGTAACCAACCCTCTTCCCCTCCTCTCCCACCAGCACCCTCCGTGGCCTCCCTGAACAAAGTGTTCATTCCTTGGATGAATCCCGGGACAGAGGAGAGAGCATGCCCTTCCTTAACTTGTCTTCTCTGTCCACACCACACAGCCCTTTAGGAAAGGGAGATGGGCCCTAGGAACACACAGGCTTCCTGGGATGAAAGAGGGAGGAGTACCTCTCGTGTGTTTCTGCTTTCCTCCAGCAGCAGCGGAAACACCCCACGACGAGCTCCACCCATGATCTCCGTGTTTGTAGACGGCAGAGAGGGCCCCTGGAGGGGAACCTGGGTGGCTCAGGGGTTAAGCTTCTGCCTTCAACTCAGGTCATGATCCAAGGGTCCTGGGATCGAGCCCCGCATGGGGCTCCCTGCTCAACGGGAAGCCTGCTTCTCCCTCTCCCACTCCCCCTGCTTGTGTTCCCTCTCTCGCTGTGTGTCTCTCTGTCAAATAAATAAAATCTTAAATAAAAAAGAGAGGGGGGTGTCCCGGGGACCCAGTTCTCTGTGCGGGTTCTCTCCTGGGTGGACACACGGTTACCTCATCCTGGTCAGATTTGCCTGTGTGGGCTCCTGTGTGGGCTCCAGATGTTTTCTTGCCCAAAGGGATGAGAAACCCTGTAAGACATAAATTCTGAATGTGACTAGTGACTCTGTGCTTCCAGGTGGGCCTGGGTAAAGGAAAGGAAAGGAGCTCTACAGTGTTCTCCTGGTACAAGTTCAAGTGGAGCCGCAGACCTGGACGATGATGCTACAAACCCCAGGATTCCAAGGACGCTCGCTGTTTTGACAGTTCATGCCTTGCAGGAAAAGCCCGTCTCAGCCCACTGTCTCTGCAGATGGCGTAGTACAACTTTGCCAAGTTGTAGTGTAACAACGATGACTAACAAGGGGTTCGAAAATGCTTTTCAGAGAAAGGGCACTTGAACGTAATACTGGTCAATGTTTTCCTCAACAGAAAACCTGTCGTGAACATGCACAAATAGCATGGGAGTTCAAAACCCAGGAAGGAAATGAGCGATAGTAATCTCGTGGGAAGGAAGAGAACTTCCTACAGAGACAGGAATGTACCTCCATTCACTTGGCTCCCGTGCAAGTCCTTCCTGACAACGGAGTATAGTTACAATGACTTAAAGTAGCAGGTAATTTGCTCGAATCTATCAGCAGACATCCAATAGCAATTCGAGTCTAGCAAACTTATTTTATAAATTTTTTTTTTAAGATTTTATTTATTTATTTGTCAGAGAGAGAGGGAGAGAGAGCGAACAAGCACAGGCAGACAGAGTGGCAGGCAGAGGCAGAGGGAGAAGCAGGCTCCCTGCCGAGCAAGGAGCCCGATGTGGGACTCGATCCCAGGACGCTGGGATCATGACCTGAGCCGAAGGCAGCCGCTTAACCAACTGAGCCACCCAGGCGTCCCTAGCAAACTTATTTTAACAATATGATGTATCTCAAAAACCAGAGAAGCGTATCAATGATTAAACATTAAATTTCAAGATCTTGGGGCGGGGAGGGGGTGGAGTTCAGGCCAAAAGTGAAGTTGTTAAATTTTCAAATAAGAAAAGGGCTCTTGGGGGCGCCTGGGTGGCCGGGTGGGCTAAGCGTCTGCCTTCAGCCCAGGTCATGATCTCAGGGTCCTGGGATTGAGCCCCGCATCGGGCTCTCTGCTCAGCGGGGAGCCTGCTTCCCCCTCTTTCTCTGCCTCTCTCTCTGTCAAATAAATAAATAAAATCTTAAAAAAAAAAAAGAGAGAGTCAAATGCTTAACCAACTGACCCACCCAGGTGCTCCACAGTTTTGTTCCTTTTTTAAAAAAAAACTTTATTTATTAGAGTGAGAGAACAGAGAGAGGGCACACATGATCTGATGATGATTTAACTTATCATCAAGTTTACGGTCACGTATCAAGTGTTATTTGGTAACTTACCAAGAACTTATTTTCGAAAAGATAGAATCAAATATAAAATGGTTCATCAGGTGGAAAATAGTTGAGTGGGTCCTCAAAAAGTTAAACACAGAATTAACATATGGCCCAGCAATTCCATTCCAAGGTCTCTACCCAAGAGAACTGCAAATAGTATTCAAATCCTTGCAAGGGTCATGTTCATAGCAGTACTATTTCAATAGTCAGAAGGTGGAAGGCAGGCAGAGGGAGAGGGAGAAGCAGCTCCCTGGCGAGCAGGGGGTCCGATGTAGGGCTGGATCCCAGCATCCCACCTCGGGATCATGATTTGAGCCAAAGGCAGACGCTTAATTGACTGAGCACACATCATCATCAGAAGTTTGCTTATTGGGGTACCTGGGTGGCCCAGTGGGTTAAAGCCTCTGCCTTTGGCTCAGGTCATGATCCCAGGGTCCTGGGATCGAGCCCCGCATCGGGATCTCTGCTCGGAGGGGAGCTTGCTTCCCGCCCCCCACCACCACCTGCCTCTCTGCCTACTTATGATTTCTGTCTGTCAAATAAACAAATAACATCTTAAAAAAAAAAAAGAAGTTTGCTTATTGGGGTGCCTGGGTGGCTCAGTCATTAAGTGTCTACCTTCGGCTCAGGTCATGATCCCAGGATCCTGGAATTGAGCCCTGCATCAGGCTCCTTGCTAAGCAGGAAGCCTGCTTCTCCCTCTCCCATTCCCTGCTTGTGTTCCCTCTCTTGCTGTGTCTCTGTCAACTAAATAAATAAGATCTTTTCTTAAAAAGATTTTATTATAAATAAGATCTTTTCTTAAAAAGATTTTATTTAAGGGACGCCTGGGTGGCTCAGTTGGTTAAGCGGCTGCCTTTGGCTCAGGTCATGACCCACCGTCCTGGGATCGAGTCCCACATCAGGCTCCTTGCTCGGCAGGGAGCCTGCTTCTCCCTCTGCCTCTGCCTGCCTCTCTGCCTGTGCTCGCTCTCTCTCTCTCTCTCTCTCTAACAAATAAATTAAAAAAAAAAAAAAGATTTTATTTAATTGACAGAGAGAGATCACAAGTAGGCAGAGAGGGGGACGGTTGGGGGAAGCAGCCTCTCTGCTGAGCAGAAAGCCTGATGCAGGATTCGATCCCAGGACCCTGAGATCACGACCTGAGCCCAAGGCAGAGGCTTAACCCACTAAGCCACCCAGGCACCCCTAAATAAATAAAGTCTTTTTTAAAAAGTTTGCTTATTGAGGGGCAGCTGGGTGGCTCAGTGGGTTAAGCCTCTGCCTTCGGCCTAGGTTGTGATCTCAGGGTCTTGGGATCGAGCCCTGCATCGGGATCTCTGTTCGGCGGGGAGACTGCTTCTCTTTCTCTCTCTGCCTGCCTCTCTGCCTACTTGTGATCTCTGTCTGTCAAATAAATAAATAAAATGTTTAAAAAAAAAGTTTGCTTATTGAGAATGGGGTCAGATCAAGGTGAGGCTCTTCTATGATTTATTAGTAGTAGTAGTAGTAGAGAGAGGGGGAGAGAATGAGTTGGGGAGGGGCAGAGGGAGAGGGAAAATCAAGCAGACTCCCTGCTGAGCGTGGAGGGACTCAGAGCTTGATCTGTTAACCCTGAGATCATAACCGGAGCCCAGACCGAGAGTTGGATGCTTAACTGGCTGAGCCACCTAGGTGCCCTGCTCCTTATAGGATTTTAGGCCATTTTTGCATGCTGCCTCAATTTCCTGAGAGAAGGGTTTCCAGCAAGGGGATCACAAGGGTTCAGATGCATTTCCTGGGTCCTTTTCCGTGGTTAGGATGGCCTTGACCGTAAGCCCAGAGAACACTTGGATTCAGCTTGCTAAGGATCCCTCTCACCCTCCCACCACCTGGTGTGTGCTTCTGGGCTCCCATCTCCTACCTTTCACGGTTAACTCTTTGATCAACACACTCTTTGTTCAGTTATGTATCTCAGAGCTAGGCAAGTTAGTTATCTGATCATTTTTCAAAGTCCATACATTTTGTAACTATAGGCAGGGCACACATTCCAGATGTTGGGAAATTTAGTTGTCAGCTAGCAAGCTGCCCGCCAGACACCTCCCTTCTGGCAGTCAGATCTGGCGAGTCAGGGAGCCATTAAGTGTCTGCTTATCCACTCTGGCCCAGAATATGCTATTATAATCTAAATCTTAGAGGAAGAACTTATTTCCAAACTCTTACTGTAAGCCCTAAGTACTGACAGCAGGAGAAAATCACATAATCCTTCTCTTTCAAGATTTGCATTCTAAAAGGTAAAGGAAACCTGGTTTCATAGAATGTTTCCATTAAGTGGGGACATTTTGAATAAAATATCTGCCTTGCATTCCAGACACAATGGAAATCAATGTGGAAGCATCAGGAAACCAGCTGGTTAGTATTCTGTAGTGAGGCATTTTGCTGTGCGTTCAGCAGCAGAAGACATGATATGCATCTTAAGAAACGTCTTATTTCTTCCCAGCATTATCTTTGCTCTTTCTTGAAGGTTAGCTCTTTCAAAGTTATCTAATTCTTCAAATCCTGAAAACTTTTAAATGAACAGAATGCTAAAATCTGGATGAAGTCAAATTAGATTACATCATATCGCTTTTTACTTTCATAACCTTTTTATTTTCTGCACTTGCAAGAGAAACTTAGGCATTAAAAAAAAAAAAAAAGTGTTACGAAACCAGAAAGTATTCTTTTGCAGTTCAGGGAAAATTTCCAAAGTTCAAATTAAGCTATGAAATTGAACGGGGTACTAAATTTAGAAATATTAAACTCTTGAAGGTGATTTTTACGGCAGAGTTGATGCTCATTACATGTTAAATAATAAGGCTGCATGTATGGCAATACAGAAAAAAATAAGAAAAAAGAATGTGTCATCCCTTTTTCCTTTAGAAAAAGCTACTTCTGTTAAGAACACTATTTCCACAGCCAAAGTCGTTTCTGAACACCTGGCCCAAATATTTTTTGTGGATGTATTATAAATAAGTACTTATTTGGCTACTTTTTAAAAAAAGCTAGGCACCCTGTCCAACATGGGGCTTGAACTCATGACACTGAGATCAAGAGTCACATGCTCGGACCTAGGCAGGTGCCTCTGTTGAGCTACTTTTGATTCATTCCCAATAATTCTCTTTTTGTACCAGCGATATCAAATGTTTAGACTTCCTGGTACTGAAACCTAAAATGTCCTTAAGGGTTTCAGATAAAGGAGCACTTATTATGGAGACAAGAGCGTCTTATTTCATGCTAATTGCTCTCTTGAGATATGCACAGGCTCCAAATGCCTGAAACTTGGTCTGACAACTCCATCACAAGTTCTTATTCCATGACTCTGGTCTCCTGAAGGTCAGACCAGAATTTGTCTTTATGGTGAGTGGGGTAAGATTTGACATAGTAACAGCTTTGCCAGAAATTGGGCCCTCTCTGGCCTTCCACATCATTCCTTTGAATATATATATATATATATATTTTTTTTTTAAAGATTTTATTTTATTATTTATTTGACAGACAGAGATCACAAGTAGGCAGAGAGGCAGGCAGAGAGAGAGGAGGAAGCAGGTCCCATGCAGAGCAAAGAGCCCGATGTGGGGCTCGATCCCAGGACCCTGGGATCATGACCTGAGCAGAAGGCAGAGGCTTTAACCCACTGAGCCACCCAGGCGCCCCGCCTTTGAATATATTTTTGATTTTAAAAGCTAATGTGCGGGGACACCTGGCTGGCTCAGTCGGTGGAGCATGCAACTCTTGATCTTGAGGTGGTGAGTTCAAGCCCCACATTGGGTGTAGAGAGTATTTAGAAGTAAAAAATCTTTGGAGGGGGCACCTGAGTGGCTCTGTTGGTACCTCTCGATTTCAGTTCAGGTCGTGATCTCAGGGTCCTGGGATGGAGTCCCATGTTGGGTTCTGTGCTAAGTGGGGAGTCTGCTCGAGGATTCTCTCTCCCCCTCTCCTCCCCCAATCACACACTCTCTCTAAAATAAATAATTTTAGGGGCACCTGGGTGGCTCAGTTGGTTAAGCGACCGCCTTCAGCTCAGGTCATGATCCTGGAGTCCCGGGATCGAGCCCCGCATCGGGCTCCCAGCTCCACGGGGAGTCTGCTTCTCCCTCTGACCTTCTCCTCACTCATGCTCTCTCTCACTGTCTCTCTCTCAAATAAATAAATAAAATATTTTAAAAAAGATTAAAAAAAATAAAACAAATAATTTTAAAAGTATACAGAATAAAAATTTAAAAAATGAAAATCTTTGGGGCACCAAGCTGGCTCAGTGATCTGAGCCATGCGACTCTTGATCTGAGGGTTTGTTTGACCCCACATTATGTGCAGAAATTATTAAAAACAAAAACTTCTCAAAAAATAAAAGAACATGAGCAAACTGAGTGAAAAGTATTCTGCACAATTGTTAGTTTCCTCTAAAATCTTTTTTTTTTTAAGATGTTATTTGACAGAAAGAGAGTGAGCACAAGCAGGGTGAGCAGCAGGCAGAGGCAGAGGGAGAAGCAGGCTTCCCGCCGAGCAGACAGCCCGATGCAGGGCTCGATCCCAGGACCCTGGGACCATTACCCAAGCTGAGGGCAGATGCTCAACTGAGCCACCCAGGCACCCCAAATCTTTTTATTTTGTAAAAGCCAACATACAGATACACCTAAAACAACTGAAAACAGTTGCACCCATATTTATAGCAGCACTAGTCACAAGAAGCAAACGGTGGAAACCCAAGTGACCACTGAGAGATGAACAAATGGAACGTGGTATATCCATACCCTGGAATGCTATTCAATCACAAAAGAAACAAAGTTCTGATATATGCTACACAAATGAAGCTTGGAAACATTACGCTAAATGAAGTAAGCCAGACACAGGACAAAAATACTGTATAACTCCACTTTTATGAAGTATCTCATGTAGGCAAATTCATAGAAACACAAAGTAGACTAGAAGCTACTAAGGGACTAGGGAAGAGGGAGGGGGACGGTGAATTACTGCTTAATGGTTAACTGAGCTTCTGGTTGGGATAAAATTTTGGAAATAGGGGTGCCAGGTTGGCAGAGTCAGTAAGGAATGTGATTTTTTTTTTTAAACTATTTGAGAGAGAGAGAACACAGGAGCAGGGAAGGGGCAGAGGGAGGAGCAGGTTCCCCAATGAGCAGAAGCCCGATGCGGGACTCCATCCCAGGACCCTGGGACCATGACCTGAGCTGAAGGCAGATGCTTAACGACTGAGCTACTCAGGAGCCCCAAGCCTGTGACTCGATCTTGGGGTTGTTGAGTTTGAGCCCCATATTGGCTGTAGAACTTACTAAAAAAATTTTTTTTTAAGATTTTATTTATTTATTTGTTAGAGAGAGAGAGAGCAAGCACAGGCAGACAGAGTGGTAGGCAGAGGCAGAGGGAGAAGCAGGCTCCCTGCTGAGCAAGGAGCCTGATGTGGGACTCTATCCCAGGACGCTGGGATCATGACCTGAGCTGAAGGCAGCTGCTCAACTAACTGAGCCACCCAGGCGTCCCTAAGAAAATTTTTTTAATGATTGAAAAAAGTTTTGGAAATAGGTATTAGTAATGGTTGTACTTTGTGAATATAATTAATGCCACTGACTTGTACCCTTACAGATAATATAAAAGTTGGACCCAAGGATCAAAACAAAATCCCAGAAAGGTATAGGAAGGATTTAAAAAAATTAATTGGTTAAGAAACAATTTAATTCAATAAGCGTTTACATTTCTACTATGTAACAGAAATTATGGATACAAGATAAACATAGTTCCTAATCTCATAGAGAAAAAGATAGCAAGATGATGAGATTTTCCCAATCTTCAATTCTTTCAACATGGTAAATATTGAGAGACATTGCTTTACATCCACTCAGAAAGCAAGAACATTTCTCTACATGTCAGCAAGCAAGATAAAACTAGACCTCAGATCACGAGACTGGAAACAAACCACACAGAGTAAGTATCTCGCTTAATCCTCACTGTACTGATGTTCGTGTCCACTCAGTATTTTCAGCAACATCTGCAACCCCTGCGGACTTGCTAGAAATGAAAACTTGTGGGCCCTACCCCAGACTTCCTGGATCAGAAACTCTGGGGGGGACCCAACCATCTGTTGTAGTGTGCCCCGCTGGTGATTCTGCCATGGGCTACATTGGAGAACCACGACTCACAAGCCCAGGAAGGCATAGCCTGTCACTGAATCCAGATCAGAATGAACCCAGGGGGAAAATACCAACCAGTTGGCTTTTGAAACAAACATGTACAACGTCTTCCCACCGCTGAGAAAAGATTTATGGAGAGAACCTGACTTAGAAAGAATGAAAAACCTATGGCTTTGTTTTAAACATCAAGAGAATTGAAAAAAGAAGCGATCTTTACAAGTATGAGTTTATTCTACAGGTTTTTACACACCCACAAATTAGTGCTTTTATTGCAGCTCTATTCAGGAGCCAAAAACAATGTGAATTATGTACTTATATCACACATGTAACATGTAGAAGAGAGAGAAGGAAACAGTATGGATTTTAAAGATTAGTTTTCCAATGATCAGTGAGCATATGGAAATTGAGGATAATTACAAGAAGTAGCTACTGAACTCTAAAATAAAAACATAAATTATATTAAAAAAGGGTAAAAAAACATTTAAAAAACGGAAACAAAAAACAGTGGCTTATCACCTGTTAGAAACCTAATGAAAATGAAAAGGAGTCAAGTAACTATCTTTTCATATTTAAAACAAAGTGGTTCTATTCTTTTCACAAATAGCTAGGTTTAGGTCTGAAATGGAAGCTGGGATTTGGGGCTCTGAACATCTCAAATATTTTACTGCCCTGTGTTAATGGATTCTTTTTTGTAACCCTAAGAAATTTAAGTTTGCTTGGAGGGTGAAAAAACAAGAGCTGGACGAGCAGTTAAATCAAATGGGATTCGGTTACTGGGACAGTTACAAAAGTTACAAATGGCACCAAATCAGAACACACAAAGACCTTGGTTTGAGGGCAAGCATGTTAAATAAAGACCAAAGACAACCATTTGAGATCTTTACAACAACCAAGTATTTGGCCAAATAGCCTAGGTCTGGCAAGTACAAGGGTAATGAGTTAGTGAGTTACTGAGAAGCTAGATTGAAATTAGCTCCAACCTGATTTACAAATTAACAATACAAAATGATTTTATTTTCTATCCTTTTCATTCAGAAGAAAATTTAAACCATATTCCTACTGCGGGTGTGAACTTCTGATGTTCCTTGTCATACTTTTGGTTAGATTTTTAAAGATAAGTAGTAGCAGATGTTTATGTTATTAATGTGACCGATACATTAAATTTCCAAAGAACAGAATTAGATTTAATACTAGGTTATTACTCACAATGACTCAGCATAAGTAGCAGACATTCCACAATTGTCCCCAGCCCTGGGATCATGGAATAGGACAATTTAGTGATCATTAAATGAAAATGAATTATGAAAAATGCTATTTCCAGAATGTTTTTTCTCCCACTCCCTTCATTTGGATTTTTAAAGAAGCAGACCTCATACTTTCTTTGTTTAAACACCACTTTAAAATAAGCTTCTAACATTGTTTCATTCTTCAGTTTTCTCTGAAATAAATCAAAATTTTAAAAGCTTCCAAAATTTGCTATTAATTGATTTCAGATGTTCCCTTTCGACAGTAAAACTACTTCTGTTAACTTTGTTAAAAAAAAAAAAAGTCAATACTATGCCATTTGCTAAGAGGGTGGCGGAGCCTTTTTTGTTGTTGTCATCTTTTGAAGCATTTCAGGTTACAATCCAGTGTTCATATAATGGAACTAAAGTTCCTATAAGAAGATAATGAATTTAGAACATTAATGATGTAATTAGACCCTTAAGTGAAAGCCACAAAGAAATCTTATAAAAATGACTTTGTGTGTTAAACTGTGTCAACACAAGGTCAGTTGATTTTGTTCAAAAACTGGTCAAGTCAGGGAAAGGGAATGAAAATAATCAACCTACTGTGACAGAAACCAGTTTGACTCAAGGGAGAAAAAAGTTATGTCTACGATAAGTCTTCAGCCTACCAGATCACTCTACATACACTCAGACTAGAGGCTTTCTGCCACAATGTAAAATACAAATTCTTCACAAATCACAACTCTATCCCAAATGTTCTTGTACGTCCTATGTTGTTTTTTAAAATTCTACCAAACAATTGATAGCTTTGCAACAGAATTTCTTTTATTTAAAAAATACTTAAATCACTATCCCACAAAATGTTGAGAAACACAGGTAACTATAGAAAGTCAATGTGCATACACTGCTTTTATTATTATAATTATGGTTGTTAGCTGATGAGAACAAGTAATAGCTAAAAAGTTTTCAAATGATAGAAAAACACACGGGTAAGTTATGACACAATTTTTTGAGTACACAGACAATAGAAATGTCTTTTTTTTTTTTTGCACCAACTGCAAATGCAAAGTTAATGATAAAATCAGGGAACTGAAAGGTCAAAAGGGGTCTTAAACATATTCACTATCTTTTAAATTTTAGGCAAAGGAGCTGAGAATAGAAAAACAAAACAAAACAAAAAACAAAAACCCCAACATATACACCATAACAGTCTTTTTTTTTTTTTTTATGACTTCCACTTTTAACTCTTTTCTAAAAGCACTAGGGGCGTTGAGACCCTTATTGTAGATTATGTATCATCTCCTCTTTGGCTATGAGGTGTGTAGTTTTGTTAACCAGAGACATCAGTGAGTTCAGTTTCTGAGACCAGTCATTTAATAAATTATTTGGATCCTTGGGTCTCTGGAAGTTGATAATTCCTGCCAACCTGTCTACTTTAGCAAAGATGGTCTTGTTAACTACTAGATTCGAAAGAAAAGCTTCTGACTCCTGCAAGAGAGAGAGACAACTTGGATTAAGACAGGGTAATTGCAGACAATAAATAAAATTTAAGGAGAATGTAACTCTTTACCTAAGAATATGCAGAGCTAAAGTTCACTATTCATAGCTAGCAACTGTTGACCTCCTGTAATAACATACTTATTTTATGTGAGCCTAGGAATGAAGACTCCACAAACTCAACACTGCTGAGCACCAGTCAGCCTGCTGCCAACAGCAACTTGGTCTACTCTTGGTCTACATGTTTCCCCTAACCATTATATAGATAATTTGTTTCCAGAAATGCTGGGTTACAACATATGCTCTGCCACTGGCAACTATGTAGCCAAGGACAAGACATTTTACTTCTAAGGACTCTCTTACCCTTGTCCAGAAATGTGAGGAGCTAATGAGCCAAGGATCAAACCTTCGACCTCTAACACCTGTGATTCTTCTTTTTTAGCTAAACTGAAAAACTCTGGTGACAGAAGTGGCTTCTGGATCACTTCATTTGACCCCCACCTCCGTGGTGCTGTACATGTCACCAACAGGAGCCCATACCCGGACTCAGTGCTCCTCTAATGTGACCTGAGACCTCTCTCTGCAAGGCAAGTGAAGTCAAGTCTCCCTGACATTTTCTGTGGTTCATTTCTGGGAACCTAGATGTATTCATTATAGAAATATACACCCTGGACTGCAGATGAATCGATGTAAAACTACCATATCTAAGTGAAGATTTTAACTGGGACACATAGTATTAATGGAACTATAAACTTGATATTTAGGCTATTTTTTGGTATTCAAGATAGCCTGGAGAAACTCTGCCACCTAAACTTAAAATTGAATAATAAAACAAAATTGATTTCCTCATTCAATTTTTACAAGTCAGTTGATATTCAACATGACTGGCTACGAACACTCAAACTACTTACATCGACAGACAGATCAAGAAGCTGAGCCATCCTTTTCATTGTTATCCTCGTGTAATACTTGGCCATTATTCTAATATTCTGGGGAGAGGACAGAGGGCATGAAGGACACACAACAGTCATCAGTAAAGCTAAAAACCAATTTGTTTTCATATCCAAATAGGTCTATTTTATTTTTCTCATATCCAAATAGGTTTAGTTAAAATGTCCGATTCAGAGCTTTTCTCTATAGCCCACCACTGGAATGAAGCTGGTTCTAAACTTTAATAACAAAGCAAAATTTAGATATTTTGGTTTCTGCAGTTACTTGTAAGTTATTCTGAATACTCTCCACAACTCTTTTCAGATATATATATTCAGGAGTGCCCGAGGGCCCAGTCAGTTTAGCATTTGCCTTGGGCTCAGGTCATGATCCCAGGGGCCTGGGATCGAGCCCGACATCAGAGTCCCTGCTCGACGGGGACTCTGCTTCCCCTACTCGTTCTCTCTCTTTTTCAGATAAATAAATAGAATCTTGGGGGAAAAAAAATATAGTCAAAACCTAGGCTTATCTTAACTAAAACAGTGGTTAAAAACTAACTGTACTGGGATGCCCGGGTGGCTCAGTGAATTAAGTGTCTGCTTTTAGCTCAAGTCATGATATCAGGGTCCTCAGGCTCCCTGCTCAGTGGGGAGTCTACTCCTCTTTCTCCCTCTGCCCCTCCCTATTGTTTATGTATGCTCTCTAATAAATACAATCTTTTTTTAAAAAAGATTTTATTTATTTATTTGACAGAGATCACAAGCAGGCAGAGAAGCAGGCAGAGAGAGAGAGGAAGGGAAGCAGGTTTCCTGCTGAGCAGAGAGTCTGATGCTGGGCTTGATCCCAGGACCATGGGATCATGACCTGAGCCAAAGGCAGAGGCTTTAACCCCAAGCCACCCAGGTGCATCTAATAAACAAAATCTTTAAAAAAAACAAAAACAAACAAACAAACAAAAAACCAAAACTGGGGCACCTGGGTTGCTCAGTCAGTTAAATGTCTGCCTTCGGCTCAGGTCATGATCCCAGCATCCTGGGATGCAGCCCCACATCAGGCTCTCTGCTCAGTGGGAAGCCTGCTTCTCCCTCTTCCACTCCCCAAGCTTGTGTTCCCTCTTTGTCTCTCTGTCAAATAATAAAATCTTAAAAAAAAACAAACAAACCCAAAAACATACTGAAAGGTTTTTGCTAAATGCAAAAATGCTAAATGCAAGAATCTAAAGTTGAACTTTAAAAATTATGACACAAATGTTTAAAAGGTTCAGATTCAAAAAATGATTGAGAGCATCTTAAAAACACCATATTATCATCATTGTAACTAAAGGTAACCTGAAATTAAATTTCCTAATTTTCACTGGAAATGGTTCCTGTTATTCTTCTTAAAAAAATGATTTATTAATTTTAGAGAGAAAGAGTGTGTGGGGGCTAGGGGTCAAGGGAAAGGGAGAGAAAATTTCAACCAGATTCCTTCTTGAGCCTGGAGCCTAAAGGGGGGCTCGATTCTACGACCCAGCAACCATGACCTGAGCCAGAATCAAGAGTAGGATGCTTAACCAACTGAGCCACTGTTCCCTCTCTTTATTACTATGTTATTAACAAAACATCAGCATTCATAGGACAAATGGGGAACAGTGGGGAGAGAAAAATGAACTGATCTTTGAAGAAACTATCCCTCCTCCTGTCTCTATTAGGGTCCATGGCAACACCAAATTCTTAGGAAGAAGGACAATCATTCTAGACCCCCTTTCCTTCATCCCTAAAATGTAATCAATGATGACCAAATTCTACTGATTTTCTTTCTTAAAATAATTCCATCCAATCCATTCTCCAATCCCTCAGCCACTACACCTTAATGGAAGCCCACAAGGGCCTTCACTTAGTCTTCTCAGCTCTATTCCTATCTCTCCCCAAAATCTATTCTCCACACTTATTGCCAAAATAGTCTTTGTAAGATCACTGTCCTCTCAGCTCCAAGTTTCCACTACTGCAGTGTATAAACTTTGTTAAAGTTCCAGACCCTTTCCATTATCTCCAACTTCCTTCCTCACTGAGCCCTGATCTTATGTTCCCTGCTCAGACTATCACGTCTGCCTGCTTACAGGGTACTCTTCTTACAAGTCTTACCTCCTGTGTCAATTACTGCAGATCTAGCCTGGTCTTTCTTTTTCTTTTCTTTCTTTTTTTTTTTAAGATTTTAAGTAATCTCCACACCCAACATAGGGCCTTGGACTCACAACCCTGAGATCAAGAGTCCCAGCTCTACCAATTGGGCCAGCCAGGTGCGCCCTTTCAGGTAGAATCAATCAACTCTCCACTTACGTTCCACTCCACATGACAACCATTTGTGCCCTGATATCTAGAATACTTTTATTTATAAATGCATCTTTTCCTATAACTTATTTTTTTTCCCTAGACAAGGGACCCGTGTCTTACTTTCCCACATGTCCCAGCAACTTTGTACAGTGTCGGGCACAGAGAAGGCTCACAATAATGTTTGTTATGTGAATGAATACTGAGATAATTCAATTTATAGTGATGCCAAGAATATCAAAGATTAGGTTTAAGACTTGCTACCCATTCCCAAAACTATCAAGCAAGTATCAAAAAAAGAACTCCTTTCACCCACAACCATCTCCTACATTCTTAAGAAATTCTTTCTCATTCATAGGCTATAAAAATTTTGGATTCTTTTTTTTGTTAAGATTTTATTTTTAAGTAATCTCTATAACCCAATGTGAGGCTCAAACTTAGAACCCCTAGATCAAGAGTCACATGCTTTACTGACTGAGCCAGCGACGTGTCCCTAAAATTTTGGGCTCTTGAGGGTCCCTTCAAAATAAACATGCTAAAACATAAGGAGGTGTTTTTGTTGTTTTTTCCTGAAAAGCCAAAAATGGGGGAATACGGCAGGGGGAAATAAGAGGGAGGAGATAAATTTGGATACGGTTTTGGAAATACAAAAAAAACATTCCAACAACAAATTTACATCACTACCACATTGGGCATAGCAAAAATACCCAAAAAACAAAAATCCTAGGGCAAAGAATTAAAGACATAACCTCCAAAAAGCCACATCTATCAAAAGCTTGAAAAATAAAAAGTTTGTGCTCAAATTTGACAAAGTTTACTTTCAGAATGGCATCTCTATCATGGCAGATTCTTACATGTTCAACAACTCTGTTCTTCAAGTCTTTCCACCTTCTTTCACCTTCCTCTGTAGAACCAAAAACATCAGTTGCCGGACTCTCAAGAGACCCTTTCCTTAATTCCATTCCATAGTCTTCAACAAGTGTGGACCAACGCATCAGCTCCATCGTGGTAAAAAGTTTTAAAAGATCCCTGTAAATTGTACAGAACTTAATATTCCAAAAACTGTAACAATGATATTTCATGTACTATAATAGCAAATGTTTAAATATAAATTTTTTAAAAAAGATTTTATTTATTTATTTGACAGAGATCACAAGTAGGCAGAGAGGCAGGCAGAGAGAGGAGGAAGGAGGCTCCCCGCGGAGCAGAGAGCCTGATGCGGGGCTCGATCCCAGGACCCTGGGACCATGACCGGAGCCAGGCAGAGGCTTTAACCCATTGAGCCACCCAGGCACCCCTAAATATAAATTTTTACTTGTAGAACAAAACGTTAAGTTGATTATTATTTATTTTACCTACTTTCCTACCATTTCTTCCACAGTAATTCTGAATGGAGCATTCCCCTATTTAATATCCTGCTCCCTCCTGCAATATATTTGCTAGTCGCTGGAATAAGTAAGGTAAACTTACCAAAGAAAGAGATAAAGGAAAGACAGCTTTAATAAATAAAAGCCCACTGTGCAGGTCTGCTCTATATGGTGGTACGCACCTCTGAAAGTCACAGAACCCCACACTAGGAAGACTGAACTCTATCAAATGGTTAATTAACCAAACACTGCTAAAGGGAGCTTGGTATCTGATAAATGGCTTCTTTCTTTCTTTCTTTTTAAAGCAGGCTCCACACCCGGCCTGGAACCCAGCTTGAGGCCCAAACTCACAACCCCAAGATGAAGACCTGAGGTGAGACCAAGAATCGGACACTTAACTGACTGAGCCTCCCAGGCGTCCTTGATAAGTGGTTTAGAATGAGGCATGTTATAAGCTCATTAATTCCTAAAGCAGTGTGAAAAACACTTCACCACTGTATGAACTCTGTTTTTATTCACCAGCACACTATCTATCAGCAACCATATTCAGCAGGTGTACACTTAGGTTAACCTATGTTCTTTCACAATAGTGTTTCTGCTGAGAGGTACTGCACTAGCTAAAAAAAGTACTTACTTGTATTTAGGAATTTCTTCTAGCTTCTTGTCACCACTTATTCGGTGAACCAAATCTGACTGTTCGTTGTCAAAAGGAGCCAAGATCACATAGAGGACAACACTTTTCAGAGCCTAAAAATGTTGTATAACACAATGGATTATAAACAAGCTTAGAAATAAAGCGGAACCTCTGGCAGGAACTAAAAAATCATGGGAGAATTGTCATGTATGTATTCATGTTTGGTATTCTACTCAAAAGTCTTAGGGAATAAACATCCTGCTAAGCTGCCCTTTATAGTGGCTTCTTGTCAATGTTTCTCCGAAACAATTACAGTAAATCTATTCTAACTTGAATTACTCCTTGCTGCCGGATGCATAAGGAAAAAGTTCTTGTAACAAATTAGCAGCACATATAATATACATTTAAACTATTTCAAACAGTTTTGTGAAATAATTCCCCAAAGTATTGCTAGGTCTTTTACCTATAACCTTCATTAGCAAGTGACCTACTATACATAGGTTATTTTATTTCTTTTTTTTTTTTTTTTAAGTCATCTCTACATCCAGCCAACTCATGAGCCCAAGGATCAAGCATCACGTGCTCTGACTGAGCCAGCCAGGCGCGCCTGCTATGAATTTATTATTATTTTTTTAAAGATTTTATTTATTTATTTGACAGAGATAGACACAGTGAGAGAGGGAACACAAGCAGGGGTGTGGGAGAGGGAGGAGAAGGCTTCCGGATGAGCAGAGAGCCCGACGTAGGGCTCGATCCCAGGACCCCAGGATCATGACCTGAGCCAAAGGCAGACACTTAACGACTGAGCCATCCAGGCACCCCTAAATTTTTTTTTTTTTTTAAAGATTTTATTTATTTATTTGACAGACAAAGATCACAAGTAGGCAGAGAGGCAGGCAGAGAGAGAGGAGGAAGCAGGCTCCCCGCTGAGCAGAGAGCCCGATACGGGGCTCGATCCCAGGACCCTGGGACCATGACCTGAGCCGAAGGCAGAGGCTTTAACCCACTGAGCCACCCAGGCGCCCCACCCCTAAATTTTTTTTATCAAAAAGATTTATTTACTTGAGAGAGAGAGAGAGAGAGAAAGAGAGAGAGAATGAGAGGGGGAGGATCAGAGGGAGAAGCAGACTCCCCGTCGAACAGGGAGTCCGATCTGAGACTCGATCCGGGGACCCCCGGATCATAATCCGAGCCGAAGGCAGTTGCTTAACCAACTGAGCCAACCCAGGCGCCCTACTTTTTTTTTTTTAAGATTTTTTTGTGGGGGGTGCCTGGGTGGCTCAGTCGGTTAAACATTTGTCTTCAGCTCGGGTCATATACCAGGGTCCCAGGACTGAGTCCTGCATCAGGCTCCCTGCTCAGCAGAGAGTCTGCTTCTCCCTCTGCCCCCACCCTCTGCTCATGTTCTCTCTCTCAAATAAATACAATCTTTAAAAATATATTAAAAAGGGACGCCTGGGTGGCTCAGTTGGTTAAGCAGCTGCCTTCGGCTCAGGTCATGATCCCAGCGTCCTGGGATCGAGTCCCACATCGGGCTCCATGCTTGGCAGGGAGCCTGCTTCTCCCTCTCCTTCTGCCTCTGCCTGCCACTCTGTCTGCCTGTGCTCATTCGCTCTCTTTCCCTCTCTCTCTGACAAATAAATAAAATCTTAAAAAAAAAAAAAATATATATATATATATATTAAAAAAAAAGGTTTTTAAAAAATTTATTTGACAGTGAGAGAATGAGCAGGGGGAACAGCAGAAGAGGGAGAAGCAGGTTCCTCACTAAGCAAGGAGCCCAAAGCAGGGCTCGATCCCAGGCCCACCAAATCATGGCTTGAGCCGAAGGCAGATGCTTAACTAACTGAGCCACGCAGGTATCCCTATGTTTTAAAAGATTTTATTTATCTATTATTTATTTAAAGCATGCTTGTGCATGGGTGAGCAGGAGAGTGGGGAGAGGGGAAGAGGGAAAGAAAGAATCTGATGTGGGGCTTGATCTCACAACCCTGAAATCATGACCTGAGCCAAAAATTCTTACCTAACTGAGCTACCTCGGTGTCCCCCTTTTAAAAACAGTTAGGCTACATTCTTCAAAAGTGGTAATTCAGAACACTATATTACATTACTAAAATTTATGTGTATTTTTAGAATACACAATTTATTTAAATCAGTAAAGATAAACTGAATTATCAACACACAGAATAGAAAGCAGCATAATTACTGAAGTTAAAATCATTTCATAATTGATTGCATAAAAAAATGCAATTCCTCCTGGTAAGTATCAATGTCAAGTATAAGAATACATCCTCACCTGTTGCCACTTTTCGCTTTCTGCCTGTATACAAGGAGTATCATATATTGCTCTGTAGTGCTTACAAATAGACAAATAAGATCCCTCATGCTGGTCCAGCTGAATCATTAAATTATAATATTTCAACTTTAATTTCTGGAAAAAAAAAAAAAGATTGATAAAATAAATTGGGGCTTATAGGTTTTTTCCAAACACTTCTAAAGTAAACTTGCAGTAAGAGACATGCTTACCTCTGTATTTTCTTCCTGGAAAAATTTTGTGTTAATTTTCTTGCTGATGATTTGTGTGCGAATGTAATCCTTCACAGCTAGGCAGAGCCTCATTTGCTCCAAAATAAACTCTACTCTCTCCTTCTTTTCCATTGACCCGTAGGTTTCCACCTAACAAAGTAAGACCCCAAATAAATTTATACTTGGTAATTTCTAAAAATTGCATAATTAAATGTATGGAAATATTCACACCTGTCAAGCAATAAGAAGCTTCTTGCACACTGAGAGAGTGTTGATGATATAAAAAGCTAGTTTCCTCCAGGAATTCACAATTTAAAAAAATTACATAGGAAAATGCATTTTTTTTTTCCTTCTGGTGTAAAAAGTTCTGTGAGTTTTAACATATGTATAGACTTGTGTAATCACAATCAAGAACCCCAAAACTCCCTCAACTGCCCCTTTATCATCAGAATGATCTGTTCTCCATCAGTACAGCTATGTCTTTTCAAGAATATCAAACAACATTATATGTTTAAATAAAAAAAGCTTAAAAAAAAAAAAATAAAAAAAAAAAATAAAAAAAAAAAATCAAAAACAGAAATCAACCTCTTGGGACTATGTTTGTTCATTCAGCACAATGCTTTGAATACTAAGATTCATTTAAGTTGTTGTGTATCATCAATAGTTCATTAATTTTTTTAAAAAGATTTTATTTGAGAGAGAGAAATAGAGTGAGCACAAGCTGGGCAGAGGGAGGAGGAGAAGCAGACTCCTCACTGAGAAAGGAGTCTGACATGGGATGCGACCCCAGGACCCTGGGATCGTGACATGGGCCGGAGGCAGACACTTAACTAACTGAGCCATCCAGGCGCCCAAGAAATGAAGATTCTTTTTTAGATTTTTTTTTTTTTTTTAAATTTGTCAGAGAGAGTGAGCTCAGGCAGACAGAGTGGCAGGCAGAGGCAGAGGGAGAAGCAGGCTCCCCGCTGAGCAAGGAGCCCGATGCGGGACTCGATCCCAGGACGCTGGGATCCTAAACACGAAAAAAGATGCCACTTCCAGGCTATTGATGTAACAAAAAAAATTATAGAAAAAAGAGGTCCTAGACTTTTAAAAATTCAGATAACAACAAGGTTGATATGACTCCTAATGGATATAAAATGTAGAGTTACAGTAAATATACAATTACAATATAGAAAATCAAATATGTTGAATACTATGAAAAACATTTTTAATATTTAGCATAGACATATTGCAAGTCAATTTATAAAATGTAGAACAGCAATGTGGACTGAAGTAAGGCTACTTCATTATTATTATTATTAGGTCTGAGAAAGGGTTTTTTTTTTTTTTTTAAGATTTTATTTATTTATTTGACAGACAGAGATCACAAGCAGGCAGAGAGGCAGACAGAGAGAGAGAGAGGAGGAAGCAGGCTCCCCGCTGAGGGGCTCGATCCCAGGACCCTGGGATCATGACCTGAGCCCAAGGCAGAGGCTTTAACCCACTGAGCCACCCAGGCGCCCCCTGAGAAAGGTTTTTATTTCATGGTTTTCTTTTCTTTGTAGTTTTTTGTTAGGGAAAATAAAAACTTATAAGATGAGCCATCAATGTTTCACTTATGTACCTCCCCCCACTCTCCATGTGTCAATTACTTTGAAGCAAATTTCAGACAACTTTATCATAGATTTCAGTATGTGTCTCTAAAAAATAAACTTCGAAAAAAGTCATCTAAAAATTCCTTATATCACCAAATACCTAATCCATCCCCAATATCTATCTCATTTATTTTAATTAAATCAGAATCCAAATAAGGCTCATACTTTGCAGTTGGTAGGTAAGTTTCTTATGGCTCTTTTTTCCTTGACATTTATTTGTTGACAAAATCAAGCCAATAATCCTATAGTTTCCGAGAGTCTAAATTATGCTGACTGCATCCCTGGAGTATCATTGAAGAGGCTCCTCTGCCCCTACTATATCCCGTAAACTGGTAGTTAAACCTAGAAGCTTTTCGTAATTGAGGTGACTTTTTTTGGGAAAGAATATTTCAGAGGATGTTGAATCATGAGGCACACAATCCTCCTGGTTCAAAACAGAGTTTGAAGGCAAAGCTCTGCAGACAATAGAAAGATCAGTGGTTGCCAGGGGTTGGGATGGGGAGGAGGGAGGAATAGGCAGACCACAGAGAATTTTTAGGGCAGTAAAATTACTTTATATGAAACTACACTGATGAACAGAGGTCGTTACATGTTTGTCAAAATCTGCAGAACAGGGACGCCTGGGTGGCTCAGTTGGTTAAGCAACTGCCTTTAGCTCAGGTCATGATCCTGGAGTCCTGGGATCGAGTCCCACATTGGGCTCCTTGCTCGGCAGGGAGCCTGCTTCCCCCTCTGCCTCTGCCTACCACTCTGTCTGCCTGTGCTCACTCTCTCTCTCTCTAACAAATAAATAAATAAAATCTTTAAAAAAAAAAATCTGCAGAACATACAACACCAAGAGTGAACCTTAATGCAAACTACAGGCTTTGAGTGACCACGTGTCGATGTAGGTTTATCAACTGTAATTAATGTTCCACTCGGGTGGGAGATGTTGGTAGAAGGGGAAGTTGTGCATCTGTGTATGTGTTGTGGGGGGGGGGGGGCTTGGGGGGGGGGCGGCATATAGAAACTGTACTTGCCACTCGACTTTGTTATGAACCTAAAATTGCTCTAAAAAACAAAATCTTTTAATTAAAAAGAAAAGAAGCCTGAACCCAAACAGAACTAGTATGAATCTGAACTTTACCACTTCTTGGCAATGACTTTAGGCACATTACTTAATCCCTTTGAGTTTCAGTTTCCTTGGCAGAAAAATGGGGATAAAAATAGTATTGTGGGGCGCCTGGGTGGCTCAGTTGGTTAAGCAACTGCCTTTAGCTCAGGTCATGATCCTGGAGTCCCGGGATCGAGTCCCACATCGGGCTCCCAGCTCCACGGGGAGTCTGCTTCTCCCTCTGACCTTCTCCTCGCTCATGCTCTCTCTCACTGTCTCTCAAATAAATAAATAAAAATATTAAAAAAAAAAATAGTATTGTGGGGGCACCTGGGTGGCTCAGTGGTTTAAGGCTCTGCCTTCAGCTCAGGTCATGATCTCAGGGTCCTGGGATCAAGCCCTTAATCGGGCTCCTTGCTCAGCAGGGAGCCTGCTTCCCCCCCCCCCCGGCTGCCTCTCTGCCTACTTGTGATCTCTCCCTCTGTCAAATAAATAAATAAAATTTAAAAAAAAATAGTATTGTATATGAACACTGAAGATAAAATGTATAGAGAACACAGGACATGTTTTTAAAAAACAATAAAAACAATGCACAGCACACAGAATACTCTCAGTGTTATTTTTTCCCTTCCTTTAGCTAAAATGGCACATGACTGAAAAATCAGAATAAGCAATTTAATGTAATGTAAACCTTGATGGGCCAAAATCGCAAGGAAAATTCTGAGTGAGTCTATGGCTTTTCTCAGATTTCTTAGTCCGTTGCTGTCTCATTTTAAGATCTCTCTTAAAAATTTGTCCTGAAACATGGCAAATTATGAGGCAATTTTTCTTTGTTAAAATAATTTAGCCTAGAAATTGACCATCAATCAAATATTCATTTAGAATGAAGTTAATGATTAACAGCACATCCCCAAGGCATACATAATCATGAATTACTAATTTTATTTAAGTTCTAAGAGAATGAAAATTTTCAAATAGCACAAAATCAAGACTAATGGATTGATTCTAACTTTTCTTCAAAACTATTTTTAGCAGTTAAATTTAATCAGGACCCTAATTACATAATTTTTCAGGTACCTGAATAAACCTCATGCTCCACAGCTTGCTCTTAGTCTTGGTAGTTTTGAAAAGTGATAAGGTGTCAAAATAAGCTATTTCCACAAGAAATACTGCTGACTAACTATAAAGATTTTCACATTCTAAATATAACTCCTTACCTGTAACTCCTGTAAAATGGAGGCTGCCTCCTTTACATCACCATTTTGTTCTTTTATAGTTGCCAATGTTTTTGTCAGCCGAGCACGCTCAATTTCAACATAAATCTACAAATATGAGAAATTTGCATCGTCAAAATTGCCACGGAAATGGTTAACATTTTAATTAGCAATAATCGCGCCTCGGATAAACCTCATTGGCTACGATACTTCCACTGCGCAAAGCTAATGGTTAACATTTTAAAGATAGAGTTGAACTATTATTCAAACTAAGCCCAACAGTATTTATCCTGCAGTTACTGTGTACTTTATCCTCCATGTACAAATACAGCTGTTATTATGTTAATATTATGTTATTAAAAAGGGATCAAAAGAAATACAAATGGATTCTGGCAAGACAGTGAAATTTTGAAGATTAAACTTACACTGTGAATACACTGTTACTTTTTTTTTTTTAAGTAAGCTCTACACCCAACATGGGGCTCGAACTCAAACTCCAAGATCAAGAGTCAACTTGCTCTATGAACTGAACCAGCCAGGCTCCCCAATATTCTATTATTCTAAATAGTAGAGTGAAACCTTAGCTATCTCAAGCAGATCAGGCTAGGGTGAAGAATTAGCTTTATCTTCGATTCATTATTACTACATGTAAACTTGGGGTAAGATCACTAATTCCTAGAAAAATCTGGATATATCAAGACTGCCACTATTTAAATATATTCATTTGGGGGGGCCTGGATGGCTCATTTGGAAGAACATAAGACTCTTGATCTCCAGGTCATTTGTTCGAGCCCCATGATGGGTGAAGAGATTACTTAAAAATAAAATCTTTAAAATATATATATAAAAATAAATAAATACATTCATTTGTATATGGGAAGATACTAGAAGGAAATGTACAAAGATAATGGTTCAACCAAGGTGATGACCTATTCTGAGATCTTAAAAAATATATACAATAGAGGAGGGTATGTGCTATGGTGAGTGCTGTGAAATGCATAAGTCTGATGATTCACAGACCTGTACCCCTGAGGCAAATAATACATTATATGTTAATAAAAATAATACATACCTATTGATATAATGTCTATAAAACAATCTCTGAAAACAGAAAAGACAGGACTTTCCACTGTGAGTTAAGCCAATGGAAAACTTACCTTTCCTTCTGTAACCATTCGTAGAGTATCAATTAATCGAAGTTTGATTGGAAGGTCTGTGATTTCCTCAACGTAAGTACAACACTGTTGAACCATTTTTGCAACAGCCTAAAAAAATAAAAACGATTCATAAGTAAGAGTCATTCCTTATATAGTTAAAAACAAAGTATTTCATTGATGGAAGAGCTATGTTCAAATCTAGTCTTCCCAAGCAATTCTAGAAATGGAAATGCCTAGCAAAAAAACATAAGGAGCGCCTGTCTGGCTTAGTTTGTACAGCATGCAAGCTCTTGATCTCGGAGTTATGAGTTCAAGCCCCATGCTGGGTGTAGAGCTTGTGTTTAAAAAATTCATGGGGTGCCTGGGTGGCTCAATTCATTAAGTGACTGCCTTCAGCTCAGGTCGTAATCCCAGGGTCCTGGGATTGAGCCCCACTTTGGGCTCCCTGCTGCAGGGAGTCTTGCTTCTCCCTCTCCCCCTGCTTGCTGTCAAATAAATCAAATCTTTAAAAAAATTTTAAAATGCCTCTGATAGGAGGCATCTGGGTGGCTCAGTCAGTTGAGCAGCTGCCTTCAGCTCAGGTCATGCTCCCAGGGTCCAGGTATAGAGCCCCACATTGGGCTCCCTGCTGCTCACTGGGGAGACTGCTTTTGCCCTTCTCCCCTGCTAATGCATGCACTCTCTCTCTCTTAAAGATCTTAAAAAAAAAAAAAGTCTCTGATAGCTAAGAAGTACTGAACACCTAGTAATAAACTCAAAAAGGTTAGGAAAACCTCAGATGAAAGACTTTACCCCTCTCCACTACAAACACTGATAACACAAAGGGATATCTGAAGATGTCTATTAGAAGGCTTCCTAGGGGCACCTGTGTGGCTCAGTGGGTTAAAGCCTCTGCCTTGGGCTCAGGTCATGATCCCAGGGTCCGAGGATCGAGCCCTGCATCAGGCTCTCTGCTCAGCGGGGAGCCGCTTCCTCCTCTCTCTCTCTGCCTGCCTCTCCGCCTACTTGTGATACCTCTCTCTGTCAAATAAATAAATAAAATCTTAAAAAAAAAAAAAAAGAGAGAAGGCTTCTTAGATGGGGCACCTGGGCGGTTCAGCTGGTTAGGCATCTGCGTTCAGCTCAATTATGATCTCAGGGTCTTGAGATCGAGCTCTACATTGGGGTCCTTCATCTCTCCGCTTATGTTCTCTGTCTCTCTGAAATAAATAAGTAAAATCTAAAAAAGGCTTCCTAAATAGCTTTTTTTTTTTGAGACCAAGCAAAAAAGCACAGAAGACGCTGTAAAATATGAAAGGGGAGAGAAAGAGAAGAGAAAAGCAGAGTTCAACAGTGGCTGTGAACACAATGAAGTCATAGCCAGCAGATATTGTGACTGAAGAAAAGAATCAGGGGCAGAGCAGAAGGTTAAATAGTTCTACCCCTTGGGGCGCCTGGGTGGCTCAGTGGGTTAAAGCCTCTGCCTTCAGCTTGGGTCATGATCTCAGGGTCCTGGGATCGAGCCCTGCATCGGGCTCTCTGCTCAGCTGGGAGCCTGCTTCCTCCTCTTTCTCTCTCTGCCTGCCTCTCTAACTACTTGTGATCTCTGTCTGTCAAATAAATAAAAATCTTTAAATAAATAAATAAATAGTGCTACCCCTGGGTAGGGAGAAGCAGCCATGGTCACCCATACTCCCCTCAACAAAATATGACATTGATGGTCACGTATCCCCGCCCCACGTTCCTCATTGATAATATAAATGGGTTGGACTACATTACCTCTAGCTCTAACATTCTATCATCTCGGTCAGAGGTCAGCAAAACATTTTGGTAAATTTCAATAAGTATTTACATAGTAAATATTTTAAACTCTGTGGGCCATAGGGTTTGTGTGGCAAATATTCACCTCTGCCTTTGTAACTACAAAGCTGGCCATGAGTAACAAATGGGTGGCTCTTTACAAAACCTTTATTTACAAAGCCAGCAGGTGGGATCTGGTCCATGGCCTACAGTCTGCAACTAATACAGATTCTAAACAGCATTATCAATTATCATAATGATTGAGAATAATAACTAGGACTCTTTGTCATCAAGAAAATGCATACTTCGTTTAAGACACAGAAAGGTAAACAATACCTTCTGTCAATTATACCTCAATCATGCTAGAAAACAAAAAAAATCCCATGGTCTATCCTGTGAAGATTTCCTTGAAAAACAATATTCATGTAGCTCAGGTCGAATTTCTAATTATCTGAAAAACTGGCTCTTCAGAGACACAGGAGTTCCAGAAAGTGAAGGTTTTATTATAAAATAGAACTCTTTCAATAAGTGCAAGGCTCTGGGACACCTTGTATCTCAAAAAATGATCCCTGTAACACTAATTATAACCATGATTTCTAGAAGGGCATACAACTTAGTAATTCTAAAAGCTGTGCAAAAACTACATTAACAGAAATCAGATGGGGTACAAGAAAAACAAAACAAATAATTGCATCAATATTCTAATGGTAAGTGAACATCCTGCTGTTCCTTGAAAAAAATACAAGTCATTAGGTAAGTCATGGTTGGAGTGAGGCTTACCCCCTGGGCTCAAGTGACAGACAGTGAATTAGAAACCATTAATTTTAAGCAATCTAGAAAAGGTTATTTTAAGAAAATCATTACTTTCTAAGTCTGGTCGAGCAAAAAGAAAAGTTTTAGGTAAAGAGTAATTATGGGAAAAGGAGAGGCACATTTTGAGTCCTTAAGCACTTTCCAGAGCTAAGAATACACGTGTCATAGCGAAAGGAAGAGCCGCACTGCATCTGTGGTCACTCCATTGGCTAGTTGCGAGACTGGCTCGAACTCTTTTTCCTCCAGGAAGCGTCCCTGACAAACCTAGTCAAAACCCTCTCCCCTTCTTTTCATGTCTCCTAGTGCCAATCACTATGGTTCTATGTCATTCACTCTATATTGCTGTGTGAGTGTGTAACTTTTACTTTTTTTGCAATCTTATTTACTTGAGAGAGAGAGTGTGCAAGAGAGCAAGCTGGGGGAGGAGCAGAGGGAGAGGGACAAGCAGAGTCAGTGCTGAGTGCTGAGCCTGATGCAGGGCTCCATTCCATGACTCTAAGATCATGACCTGAGCTGAAATCTAGAGTCAGCTGCTCAACCCACTGTGCCACCCAGGTGCCCCTATGTGTCCATCTTTTAAAAAACAAGTCATCGGGGCGCCTGAGTGGCTCAGTGGCTTAAGCCTCTGCCTTTGGCTTGGGTCATGATCTCGGGGTCCTGTAATCAAGCCCCACATCCAGCTCTCTGCTCAGCAGGGAGCCTGCTTCCCCCTCTCTCTGCCTGCTTCTCTGCCTACTTGTGATCTCTCTCTATCAAATAGATAGATAAAATCTTTAAAAAAAAAATCATCTTGCTAAAGATGTACCACTGTCACTTGTGATTTACATTGTGCACTGAACTAGAGGTTACCTGGCACATTTCTTCACATTCTAAGAGTCTTACATATAAATGTCAGTTTCTCAATCAGAAGAGCAACATAGTTAAACAGTCCTTTCTATTAGCTCTGAAATGTTATGACTCTATTAATAATCCATGTTTTTGGGTATGTGCTTTGAATGGCACTAGTACTATAATAAACACATAGTTTTGTTTACTTTAACCCAGGGTGCCTCCAGACAAATAATAAGCAGCCCTTTCCAAACTGTCCTATAGAAAGCAAACCTGTTAGCACTGGGCAGGGTATGTGTTATGGAAAGTGCTGTGTATTGTGTAAGACTGATGAATCACAGACCTGAACCCCTGAAACAAATAATACATTATATGTTAATAAAAAAATAATAAAGTACTTATCTCCTACAATAGGGGAGGAAAAAAAAGCAAATCTCTTAGCAAATCAGAGGGAAGGGGTGGTGCCTGGGTGGCTCAGTTGGTTAAGCGACTGCTTTCAGCTCAGGTCATGATCCTGGAGTCCCGGGATCGAGTCCCATATCGGGCTCCCAGCTCTGCAGGGAGTCTGCTTCTCCCTCTGACCCTCTCCCCTCTCATGCTCTTTCTCTCACTCTTCTCAAGTAAATAAATAAAATCTTAAAAAAAAAAAAAAAAGAAAGAAAGAAAATCAGAGGAAGACAATGGTTTGTTTTTTTTTTAAAGACTATTTATTTGACAGAGAGAGATCACAAGTAGGCAGAGAGGCAGGCAGAGAGAGAGAGAGAGGGAAGCAGGCTCCCTGCTGAGCAGAGAGCCCGATGCGGGACTCGATCCCAGGACCCCGAGATCATGACCTGAGCCGAAGGCAGCGGCTTAACCCACTGAGTCACCCAAGCACCCGACAATGGTTTATCTATGCCAGTTTCTTAGCCGACTCTATGGTGGTCTCCCACACCACAGACTTGAGCAGTAAAAGGCACATTTAAATGAATATCATTCATCTATACTAGACTCCCTCAAATCTATATTAATTTTAGATCTTATTTTTAAGTAATCTCTACACCCAACGTGGGGCTCAAATTCACAACCCAGAGATTAAGAGTCATGCACTTTACCAAAGAAGCCAGTCAGACACCCCTCATGTTAATTTTTTTTCTTTAAAGATTTTATTTATTTATTTGACAGAGAGAGAGAGATCACAAGTAGGCAGAGAGGCAGGCAGAGAGAGAGGGGTAAGCAGGCTCCCTGTTAGCAGAGAGCCTGATGTGGGGCTCGATCCCAGGACCCTGAGATCATGACCTGAGCCGAAGGCAGAGGCTTTAACCCACTGAGCCACCCAGGCCCCCCCTCAAATGTTAATTCTTGACAACGAATTATATGCATGCAAACTTACATTAAAAAAAAAACAAAAACCCACAACCAAACAAAAAAAACCCCACAATTTACTTCATGTAAAAAATAATTTATCCCACTCTAACACTAGTTTCACTCTAGCAGTAAACTAATTATTAAAACAAGAGACTTCAACAAGAATACCGTATTTCTGTTTTTCGTTCCACTACTACCCTGTTTTACAATGTTATTACCTTTACTTGAAAGCAAAAAACAGGGGTGCCTTGGGTGGCTTAGTCATTAAGTGGCTGCCTTCAGCTCAGGTCATGATTCCAGGGTCCTGGGATCGAGCCGCACATTGGGCTCCCTGTTCAGTAGGGAACCTGCTTCTCCCTCTCCCTCTGCCTGCTGCTCCCCTGTGCTCTCTCTGTCAGATAACAAATTTTTTTTTTTTTAAGATTTTATTTATTTATTTGACAGAGATCACAAGCAGGCAGAGAGGAAGGCAGAGAGGGAGAGAGGAAGAAGCAGGCTCTCGGCTGAGCAGAGAGCCCGATGCGGGGCTCGATCCCAAGTCCCTGAGATCATGACCCAAGCCGAAGGCAGAGGCTTTAACCCACTGAGCCACCCAGGCGCCCCAGATAATAAAAATTTTAAAACAAAACAAAACAAAGCAAAAAATAAAAACCTGGAAACTACTTAGGGAATAATAGCATTTGAAAAATGAGATATAAATGACAAGTGGAATCTACTTGTACAGAGGATCATTTACATATCTCAA
Organism: Taxidea taxus jeffersonii; assembly: GCA_003697995.1. Taxonomy (NCBI): domain Eukaryota; kingdom Metazoa; phylum Chordata; class Mammalia; order Carnivora; family Mustelidae; genus Taxidea; species Taxidea taxus. Next base: position 47,273 of record ML093356.1, on the reverse strand, counting down.
ACACAATGGGGTGCCTGGATGGCTCAGTCAGTAGAGCATGTGACTCTTGGGCAAAGAGTTTACTAAAAAACAACAACAATAACTCAAGCAAAAAACCCAGAGAAAACAGTAAAGAAAATCTAGCTTCTTCAAAACACCAAATGAGAATATAATCTTTGAACTAGTCAAAATAATGTCTGAAAAATGGCCTTCAAATAAGTTAAATATTAAATGTTTAATAAAAGACATAACTATATAAATTAGAAATTATCAATTTGATGGACTATAATACAATCATTTAAAATAATCAACACAATGGGGGGTCCTGGGTGGCTGAGTCAGCTGAATGTCCGGCTCCTGATTTTGGCTCAGGTCATGATCTCAGGGTTGTGAGATCCGCCAGGCTCTGCACTCAGTGGGGAGTCTGCTTGAGATTCCTTCTCTTCCTCTCCCACCTCCCCACACCACATGCTCAGGCATGTGGACAATCTCTCTCAAATAAATAAATCTTTTTTCTTTTTAATTTTTTGTTTTTAAAGATTTTATTTATTTGATAGACAGAGATCACAAGTAGGCAGAGAGGCAGAGAGAGAGAAGAGGAAGCAGGCTGTCCGCAGAGCAGAGAGCCCGATGCGGGGCTCGATCCCAGGACTCTGGGATCATGACCCGAGCCGAAGGCAGCGGCTTTAATCCACTGAGCCACCCAGGCGCCCCAATAAATCTTTTAAAAAAATAAATAAAATAATAAACACGAAGACATGGAGCCACATGGAAACAGAACAAAGCTGCACCAACACTCTGCACAATTTGTAAAAATATGCAAATATATAAAAACTAGAAGAAAAAAACATAAAAACAGCTGACATAAAAATATGAACAGAATTTTTATAAACTGTCTAGAATATAATGCTGACTTAACAGTAAATTTAAAAGCAGATTCATAGAACGGTTTTCTAAAGTCCTTATTTAAATGCAAATGTAGTCATGAACTCACTTGTTTTAACTGACTCCGTCTTTTTGACAAAAGCATAATATTTTCATTAAGTAAATCCCATTCTTTAGCCTCATAGCACATCTTCACTACTGCAACTAAGATGCGGGATGTAGACACCATATCAGAAGCCTGTAAGAATTAAAATATACTGAAGTTAATGGAGCACTATTAAATGAAATTAATGATAACTGAGGTTTTCACTCTCATCTACTCACAGTGCGGGTCTGTTTCTCCAAAGAGAGAAGGGTTTCAATGACTTCTTGAAGTCTTCCTTCCTAAAACAAAAGAAAAAAACGAACAATGAAATCACTACCAACACCAAACCAAATAAACTAATATAAAACGAGATGTTTCTGATAACAGAAAAGGAACAAAAATTCCATGGTTTTTCTCCTCTTGGTAGTGCCTGCTTTTCCTGTGGACTACCTAAGTCATTGGTTCTCAAAGTAGGACCCACAAGCTGTTTTTAGCATTTCAAAATGCCTAAGAGAAACTGAATATAAGAACAATGATTTAACACCTGAAAAAAAGTCAAGTATTTGCTTTGGGTTCTAACTGATCAACTCAGTGTGGTAACCAGATTATCTGGTTTTGAACTGAGAATCTAAGTGGCATTCACACGTCTTTGAAGAATAAAAATGGAAATAATGAATGATTTATGAAGTCACCATAACAAAGACTTTAAACCATGAAGTCTTGGGGCGCCTGGGTGGCTCAGTCCTTAAGTGACTGTCTTCAGCTCAGGTCATGATCCCAGAGCCCTGGGACAGAGCCCTGCATTGGGCTTCCTGCTCAGCGGGGAGCCTGCTTTCCCTCTCCCACTCCCTCTGCTTGTGTTCCTGCTCTCACTGTCAAATAAATAAATAAAATATTAAAAAAAAAACAAACAAACCATGAAGTTTTGAGGAAAAATAAAAAGGATATTTGGTGGTGAAAAGACAAGAAACCCTGGTTTAATTTTTCAATGACTTTTTTTTTTTTTAAAGATTTTATTTATTTATTTGTTAGAGAGAGAGAGAGAGAGAGCACAGGCAGAGTGGCAGGCAGAGGCAGAGGGAGAAGCAGGCTCCCTGCCGAGCAAGGAGCCCGATGCGGGACTCGATCCCAGGACGCTGGGATCATGACCTGAGCCGAAGGCAGCTGCTTAACCAACTGAGCCACCCAGGCGTCCCAATGACTTTTTTTTTTTAAACGTAAGTTCTAGGAGCGCCTGGGTGGCTCAGTGGGTTAAAAGCCTCTGCCTTCGGCTCAGGTCATGATCCTGGGGTCCTGGGATTGAGCCCCACATCGGGCTCTCTGCTCAGTGGGGAGCCTGCTTCCTCCTCTCTCTGCCTGCCTCTCTGCCTGTCAAATAAATATATATATATATATACACATAAAAGTAAGCTCTATGCCCAGAGTGGGGCTTGAACTCATGACCCCGAGATCAAGAACTGCATGTTCTGCCAACTGAGTCAGCTAGGAGCCCCTAATTCTTCAATGACTTTTAAAGTGAATTATAATTGTGCTTAAAAAAAAATGAAGACGGGGCGCCTGAGTGACTCTGTGGGTTAAGCCTCTGCCTTTGGCTTAAGTCATGATCTCAGGGTCCTGGGATCGAGCCCCACATCGGAGCCTGCTTCCCCCTCTGCCTCTGCCTGCCTCTTTATCTACTTGTGACCTCTGTCAAACAGATAAATAAAATCTTTAAAAAAAAAAGAAAAGAAAGAAAGAAATGAAGACCACCTGAGACTATCCATATATGGTAGGCCAAAGGTCACGCTTTTAAGTAGATACTGATCCAAATGGAATACCTTTCTGTCAACTGACAATAACCTCTATCTCTCATATGCAAAAATATTTTTTCTGGGGCACACATCAGGAAATGGGAATAACAAAATTTAAATGATATAAACCTAAATGATAATATATCAGGACTAAAAAAAGCTATCCTATTAAGAACCACACATTCTGAGTGGCTCAGTTGAGTGTCTGTCTGCCTTTAGCTTGGGTCACAGTCTTAGGTTCCTGGGATCATTCTCTTGCTCTCGGTCTCTCTCAAATAAATAAAATCTAAGAAAGAAAGAAAAAAAAAACCCTAAAACAAACCACATTGTGATAAAAACGAAACCAGCTCCCAGCAAAAAAAAATAGCTTAAAAAATTAAATTTTAATTTTAAATTAAATTTTAAATAAAATAAAATTAATTTTAATTTAAATTAAAAATTTTTAAAAATTTATTTGACAGACAGAGATCAGAAGTAGGCAGAGAGGCAGGCAGAGAGAGAGGGGGAAGCAGGCTCCCCGCTGAGCAGAGAGCCCATATGGGACTTGATTTTAGGACCCTGAGACCATGACCTGAGCTGAAGGCAGCAGCTTAACCCACTGAGCCACCCAGGCACCCCAGAATCTTTTTTAAAGATTTTATGAGAGAAAGTGAGAGCGATCAGAGCAAGAGAGAGAAATAGAAACAGACTTACTGCTGAGTGGAGGGCCCAATAGGGGGCTCAATCCCAGGACCCCGGGATCATGACCCCAGCCTAAGGCAGATACTTAACTGACTGAGCCACCCAGGCACACCCAGAGTTTGGGTTTTAAAGAAGGGCCCTCTGCATGTGAAGGAATCACATACCAGTCTAGAACCCTGGGTTGTTAGGTACTAACAAAACATCAGCCGTCACCTTCTCAGGAAGGCATTCTTTTTTTTTTTTTTTTTTAAGATTTATTTATTTATTTGTTAGAGAGAGAGCGAGCACAGGCAGAGTGGTAGGCAGAGGGAGAAGCAGGCTCCCTGCCGAGCAAGGAGCCCAATGTGGGACTCGATCCCAGGATGCTGGGATCATGATCTGAGCCGAAGGCAGCCGCTTAACCAACTGAGCCACCCAGGCGTCCCTCAGGAAGGCATTCTTAAATAACTCCCCATAGTCAGTATTCAGCAATTCCTTCTTTTACTCACAAGCCCACTGACTTTCTGCTTTGTAATGACTCCAAACTCTTTTCTATTTTAACACTGTCTTCCTTATCTCATTAGGATGTAAATTCTGTAAAAGCAGGGGCTGTGTCTATACCGCTCCCCACTGCAGATCAGTGCTCTGCCCCTGCTAAAGCACATCATGCTACTTTTGTAAATATTATGGGACATCCCTTCATACCCTGTAACAGTTATTAATGAGCATGTCTTACCTTCTAAGTGGTCTATAAGTTCCCCCAGGGCTGGACCACGTTTGATCATTTCCCATGCACCAACTTGTACAAAGTATCCACCGACATTGACCAGAACTATAGATGACCTTAATGGCTCAGAATTCCTGATTATTACTGTCAAACTAGGTAGGATGTGACAAGTTACATGGCTGGCAATTCAGTACTATGTGAGGGACGCTACCATCAACTTCATTAAATACAACTCCCAATTTTCTCATCATGCCACTTTTTTCTCCCATTCTTCCATGTTCAATGCTATGGTTAACCATATTCCTCCTTTCTTTCATAGTTCTTTAAACTCCACCTCCTTGATCTTGCTTTTCAACTCAGAGGAGTGAGATGGTCAGAGCTATCAAAACCAACTCGTTAGGGGTGCCTGGGTGGCTCAGTGGGTTAAAGCCTCTGCCTTCGGCTCAGGTCATGATCCCAGGGTCCTGGGATCCAGCCCCACATCGGGCTCTCTGCTCAGCAGGGGAGCCTGCTTCCCCCTCTCTCTCTGCCTGCCTCTCTGCCTACTTGTGATCTCTGTCAAAGAAATAAAATCTTAAAAACAACAACAACAACAACAACAACAACTTGTTAGGGCTCTGTCTCATTTTGTCTCATTGTGACTCATTTTTCCCATGAAAATAATCTTTGTAAATGAAGTAAATGACTAAAGAGTTTAACATCAATACATGTTGGGTATCTTTAAGTCCTGTATGTTTGTGTCCTTTAACTTTTAAATGGATCCAATCTTTTAATGACCTCTTAAACAACATAAATAAGAAAAAGGCCAAGACCTGAAATTCAATGCCAATCCAATGGTTTCACATGACCTATTTCTTTTTTGTTTGTTTGTTTAGATTTTATTTATTTATTTGACAGACAAGAAATCACAAGCAGGCAGAGATGCGGGCTCCCTGCTGAGCAGAGAGCCCAATGCAGGGCTCCATCCCAGGACCCTGAGACCATGACCTGAGCCAAAGGCAGAGGCTTAACCCACTGAGCCACCCAGGCGCCCCACATGACCTATTTCTTAAAGGGATCCTTTTGTCCAAGCTGTTAACTGTTTTACATTTCACCTCCTCTTTATTTTTATGTTAACCTTGAGAAGAGGCTGTAGCTAACCAAATGGGAAGACATGAAGAAGGAGAACCAAAGGATATATTCAATTCAAGAATGTAAATAATCCCCAAATATCCACATACCAAATATACCATGATCAAGAAGGGTGGCTGTGATCCTCTTGTGTATTAAAAACTGCTAAATACTACATAGTTACAGTTCAGAAAAGGCCTTCTTTAAATTAATACAAGCATGAATCACTAACCATTACCGGGGTGAAGCACTAACCAGGAACTAGTTACCATGAACTAGTATCACTCTATTTCACCAACCTCAAATACCAATCACAGAGACGTCAGAATGTAATGATTAAAAACACAGGCTCTGTAGCCAGATTGCTTTGGTCTAAATGCCAGGTCTACCACTGTGTTACCTTGGGCAAGACACTTACCCTCTCTGATTCTTAATTTTCTCTTCAGTGAAGTGAGCATAATAATAATTCCTGCCCCACAGAGTTGATGTAAGGATTAGAGCAATACCTAGAAGATATGCCTAGAATATATTATCATTATCCCAACAGCTAAAGTTACATAGAAAGTACACGGCAGGGGGACCTGGGTGGCTCAGTCAGTTAAGTGTCTGCCTTCAGTTCAGGTTATGATCCCAGGGTCCTCAGATCGAGCCCTGCATCCAGCTCGCTGCTCAGTGGGGAGTCTGCTTCCCTCTCTCCCTCTGCCCCTTGCCCTGCTTGTGTGCATTCTCTCTCTCAAATAAGTAAATTTTTAAAAATATATGTACACACAAAAATATACAAATATTTGTACACAGCCATAAATATTAGTGATTGGTGTCATCTGTTGACTGTTAGGTGAGTGTTGGGATACAGAAACAGAACTGTACTAGGTCACTGTAGGAGATTCAAATGGCCTAGATTTGGCAATTTTACAACCCACATCTAGACTTCAGTTTGCCTTTTGAGGGTTTCCACTATTTGTGCTTTTCTCATTGGGTACATTCTTATTAAGTTTCTATACACATAATTTTTTATCTTCAAATATCTTTCACATTAAAAATAAAAAATGTCTTAAGGAAATTAAGTACAAAGGTAAGTCTCTTAAAGAGGTTGTGGGATGTAGCAAAAAGAACACTACCTGCTGCCAGGAGACCTGAGCCTGATCTGGCTTTGCTGCAGATCTTGGATAAACTACTTAAGCTGCAAGAACCTTAGTTTTTTTGCAAGTAAAGTAAAAACAGTCAATTTGTTTTTAGTTTTATTGATGGGCTCTAAGTACAAAACTGAAGAACGAAGAACTTATGCTAAAGTGTTCTATAGGGGCGCCTGGCTCAGTTGATTAAGCATCTGCCTTCAGCTCAGGTCACGATCCCAGGGTCCTGGGACTGAGTCCCGCATCAGGTTCCCTGCTCAGGGGGAGCCTGCTTCTCCCGCTCTGCCTGCCGCTCTCCCTGCTTGTGCGCCTGCACTTGCACATGCTCTTTCACTCTCTCTGTCAAATAAATAAATAAAACCTTAAAAAAATAATAAAAGACAAAACAGAGAAACAAATCTTAAAAAAAAAAAATTAACTAGATGGTAAGATAACCATCTAATCCAAAACCTGAAAATCGTGGGTTTGCATTAAAAAATAAAAACTTATACTCTGCCATCCCCCAAGCCCTCCACCTGCCTCCTTCACAAAAATAATCCACAACTGTGCCTTGTTTTGGCTTTAAATGCCTTAAAAAAATCCAATGGCTTTAATTTTACCTAGTTTAAGAGGCCCCAACATTCCGTTCTAAACATTTCTGTTACCAATCTGACACCTAAAAAGGCATCTGAGTTTGCAAGTCTTTTCAACCATCCTGAACTGACCACAATGTCTTAAATAAATGCCATACACATGATTACTACAACCGTAACAGTGAATTTTTTTTTCTTATGGACCTATAAGCTATCTGAGGGCAAGAGCTTTGTCTAGTAATAATCTTTATACTACCCACCCTGTCTAGCACTGACTACAGACAGTAGGCTATCAGAAGAAATCGGTAAAGGGAAGATTTTTTTTCTCCCAGGTCTCAGTTTTAGGAATAGTTGTCCTTCTTTAAAGCAAATGGTTTCTTCCTTTGGACACTAGCAATCTATGACTTCCAAAGTAGTGGTTCAGGGGGTGACTTTGGCCTGTACGTACGTTTTGTTTGATCTATGTGGTATTGGCTCAAATGTGTGTTTTTTAAAAAAAAAAGATGTATTTATTTATTTATTTGAGAGAGAGACAGTGAGAGAGAGCATGAGAAGCTAGAAGGTCATAGGGAGAAGCAGACTCCCCGTGGAGCTGGGAGCCCGATGTGGGACTCGATCCTGGGGCTCCGGGATCATGACCCGAGCTGAAGGCAGCTGCTCAACCAACTGAGCCACCCAGGCACCCCTCAAATGTGTTTTAAAAGATTTGTGTCCAGTTTCTAAATATTGAGGCAATTCATATAAAAAACTCCATTATTCCTCGTTCTCCCTCAAATTAGAAGAGTTGACAGGCTTGGCCTTCATCCCCAGTAGGCAAAGATTAACTGGAGGTGAAGAGCACCTGTCCCCTTTCCCTGGACAGGTGCTCAGAAACTCAGGTTTTCATTACACTTGGCTCACTAGGCAGGATAGCATGGTGGGAGCACAAGCTCCAAAATCAGTCTGCTTGGTTTGCATCCTGGCTCCACCACTTTACTAGCTGTAAGACCTTGGAGCACGTGACTCAACTTCTCTTAAACTGTTTTCACATCTGTAAAATAAGAAGAAGAACAGTACCTATCACGTGGGGCTAAGGTGAGGACAGGGTGAACTAATGCATGTAAGCACTCAGAAGAGTGGCACTGTAGAAAGAACTCACTACATGCCAGCGATTGTTATCTGCCTGGCACTACAGGTGTTTCCCAACCCTTATATACATGATGTTTCTTCACACTAGCTGCCAGTAAGTACAGAGATGAATTTATGGCTCCCCTCCAACAAGTGTACGGAAGTTAAGAAATTCAGGTGTATCAGCTTCATCATCTTTCCCTATCCCTGTCTTTTGTAAAGCTCTATTAAATCCTTTATCAGAAAAAAGGGTAGTATTGAAAAGGTTTCTAAGAAACATTATTGTGAAATAATACTTGACACTCCTCCTGTCCCTGAATTTAGTACACTTAAGTGTACTTATGCAGTAAGTTTCTCAAGGGACAAAAACAACTCTATTAGTACATGCATCCCAGGTGAATAGCAATAAATTATTTATGGCTGGATTGATCAAGAAATTTAATGAGGTCTGAGTGTAAGGATTCTTGGCAACAGCCCATGATGGGAGTTGATTTAACAACCATCCAAACCCTAGTCAGGCAAACCTAGTTTTCAACCCCCGGTTATGTTACTAACTATAATACATTCCACAAGAAACTCCCCAAGCCTTGGTTTCTTTATATGTAAAGTGATACATAAAGTTGCCTGGCACATGATGGGGGGAATACATGTTAGGATCAAGTTAAATTTCTGTTCCAGGGGAGATAAGCAGTTGTGCTAAACCACTGTTCATGACCTCCCCTAGTGAGGTTATCCTGCACTTCTGTGACTGTCTTTACTTCTGCAGTTCCCGTTCCTGGGACGATTCCTCCCCAACCCAATCTTCTTTAAGGCCGGATACAAACGTCAACTTCTCTGTAAAACCTTCCCTTATCCCACCAGTAAGAACGAACAGCTTCCTTCTCTGTGCTCCAATGGCACGTTTATACTTGTGTGACACTCATCACCCTGCCTAACTCGTCTAATTCGTGATGTATACGAACTTCTTAATGGCAGGACTCCTGAGCTAATCACCATCGTCCTATCATTTTACTACCACTTCTGGCCAAAAGCCAGGAACATCCCGTGATCCATAAACATCTTAACACAAATTTCATTCAGCAAGAGCATTAGAACTCAACTCTCTGATCTAGCCTGAACGTTAAAGCGGCCTTAATGCCTGGGAAACTACTAAAATAAACGTTAAACAGTACCTAGAAAAAGCAAAAAGTACTATGGGGCCCCAGCTCCTCCGGGAAATGGCCATCTCTCCTGGGGAAGGTTTGGGAAGCTGTATGCACTAGCATACTCCCGCTGCGGAGCGGACCTGGGATCTGCTACTCAAGCAGGCCCAACTCGGGCTCGGCAGGCAGTGGGGGACGCGCCCTCCAGCCAGCAGGCCCCCTGAGGCCTAAGCAAGCTCCGCGCCGTGACTCAGCCCTTGGCGCCCGCCAACAGCCAGCCGGCCTCCCCTCACCTTGGCCAGCTTCTCGCACTCGGGCAGTCGCTGATCCACCGTGGCGCTGTAGTCCACCTCCATCTTGACGATGCGCCCATCGGCCCGCTCCGAGCCGCCGTCCGCCATGGTCCCTGCCTGAACGTCCCTAGATGTCCCCCTGCTTCGGCCACCACTCCTCACCCACACCGGAAGCAGCCTGCACACCCGCTCAGGCAGCGCGTCGGGAGCCCGCGCGAAGGACCCCACGAGGCCCCCTGCGCTAGCCGCCAGTCCGGCACTGCCGCGGACATCCCTGGGGGCGGGTTTGTGGGCGGGGTTAGGGGCGGGGCTCACCCTCGCCCCTGCTGCTCACGTCCGGTTTTCTGTCGGTGACTTTTCGTCCCAACTTTGCGGTGAGGAAAGCTAGTGTCACAGAACAGACCTCCCCATATAGTCTTACATTCCTGCTTTGAAATATTATTTCTCAGAACCGTAGTCAAGTTGCTTAATTTGTTGGATCTCGCTGTTCTCATCTCTGCATGAGCAGGCTGAAATAAACCCTAAAGAGAAAAGTTCTCAAGTTTCATCCGGTTGAAAGTCTTGGTGGTTTAATCTGTGGCATCTCTCAGACCTCAAAGAGAAGGTATGACAGCGGCTCGGTGATAAAACAAGTATTTTTTGTTTATTTTCATTTTTACTATATTTTATTATTTTCATTTTTACTATAATCCGCTACGTGGATAAGAAGAATCTTTAGAAAGACATTTTATTGGCTTTCTCTGTAGGACTCTGGTGAGCATCAAGCGAGATCACGTACATGCGAGGTTATTTCAATTTTTAAGGACCGTACAAGTTTTCATTATCATTCGCACCATCTAGGTCCCTATTAAAAATTTGGGGATGTTTGAAAGTGAGGTCAGACTGTCAGCAGTAGCCTCCCAAGCAAATGGGAAATCTTGGAATGGTCTACCTGTTGGTGAATTTATTTATTTATTTATTTTTAAAAGATTTTTATTTATTTGACAGTTAGAGATCACAAGTAGGCAGAGAGGCAGGCAGACAAAGAGGAGGAAGCAGGCTCCCTGCTGAGCAGACAGGACCCTGGGGTCATGACCTGAGCTGAAGGCAGAGGCTTTAACCCACTGAGCCACCCAGGCGCCCCATCTGTTACTGAATTTAAAGATTTTTTTTTTTTTTTGACAGACCTATCACAAGCAGGCTGAGAGGCGGGCAGAGAGAGAGCGGAAGGGAAACAGGCTTCCTGTTGAGCAGAGAGCCCAACGCAGGGCTCGATCCCAGAACCCTAGGATCATGACCTGAGCTGAAGGCAGAGGCTTTAACCACTGAGCCACCCAGGCGCCCCCTGTTACTGAATTTAATCAGCACCAACATCCATTTACAAATGCTGAATAGATCTTGTTTTGTGGTGGTTGTGTTTGTTTTTACTGTCCTGTAATCAAAATCATGGATGCTATAACCCATCTGCACACATAATTAAAAACAACAACAAAACATTCTAGTGTGATGTGAAGGAGAAGCATTGCAAAAATAGCAGAAGAATATGCATGTGAAAATACAAAGGTAAGGAGTGCCTGGCTCGCTCAGTCCAAGGAGCATGCAACTCTTAATCTCCCGGTAGTGAGTTCCAGCCCCACCTTGAGTGTAGAGATTACTTAATGAAATAAATAAATAAAACTTCCGGGATGCCTGGGTGGCTCAGTTGGTTAAGCGGCTGCCTTCGGCTCAGGTCTTGATCCCAGCGTCCTGGGATCGAGTCCCACATCGGGCTTCTTGCTCAGCAGTGAGCCTGCTTCTCCCTCTGCCTCTGCCTGTGCTCGCTCCTGTGCTCCTGTGCTCTCTCTCTGTCTGACAAAATAAATAAATTAAATAAAATCTTTAAAAATAAATAAATAAATAAAATAAAACTTCCAAATATAAAGGCTAAATTTGTCTACCATAGGAAATAACAAAAAGTAGTCATTTATAACATATATAACAACTGTCAAAGCAAAATCTGTAATAGATATGTTTTCATTGGTTCCCCATGCATCATAAGGGCTTACTGTGGGTGGCATGATTTTTCCATTTTCCAAAATGGCGTACAACTTCTTAGTAAAGTTCTATCTATATGAAAGTACAGGAAAATTCTTAGAAATTTTTTGTGCAGGAGTGCCTTGGGGGCGCAGTTGTTTGAGCGTCCAAGTTTTGATTTCTGTTCCGGTCACCGTCTTGGGGTCGTGAGATCCAGCCCCAGGTTGGGCTTCATGCTAAGTGGGAAGTCTACTTGAGATTCTCTCCCTCTTCCCCTCCCACCCCCTCTCACACACGTGCTCTCTTGCTCTCTCTCTCTCTCTCAGACAAATGAATCTTTAAAAAAATTTTAGTGTATATTAAAACATCAGAAAACAGCTTAGCATATGTGAAATGGAGTTAGAGTCTAGACCTCAGACACATAAATAAGTGTCTGGCAGGATGTGAAAAGTCAGTTGGAATGTGGGACAATATTTTACTGTGCAGGTTTGTTGCAATTTAGATGTCCGGCATCCCAATTACAGGCTGATAACTCCCTTTCCCCCCAGTGATTGTGACAATCTGAAATGCCCACAGAAATTTCTAGAACACATGCTAGGAGCCAGAATTGTTGAGACACACACTAGACTAAGATGTTTCCGGGCTCTATATTCAGTGTGCACTTGCTTTGATAGAGACCAGGTTTTTGGAGGTCTATATTTTGTGTGAGGAGTGTGAAAAGACAAAAAGGAACAAAGGTGTAACGGAGTAAATGGTTTAGTGGTTTCCAGGACCCAAAAAATAAGAGAAGGTCTAAGAAAGAGGCTAATAGGTAGAAGAAAACTCTGGTTGGCTGTCAACACCAAACTGAAGCCCTTCCTCACCGGGCTTAGAGGTAACAGAAAACGAAAGCACATTGAAATCTAAGGAAATCTAAGGAAAAGCTTGCAAAGGAAAGAAACAAAAAAGTGAAATAAAGAAGAAACTCAGTAAAAGTCTGGGCAACAGAGAAAATAGGTAAGGTACTGTTATATAGATAGATTCTTTATAAAATCCTTTATTTAGGGGATTCTGACATTGTAAGTAAGAATTTAGTTTCAGAAGAGAAAATTAGCAAAGGATAAGGAATCTGGGGGAGCCTGGGTGGCTCAGTGGGTTAAAGCCTCTGCCTTCGGCTTGGGTCATGATCCCAGGGTCCTGGGATCAAGCTCCGCCTGCTTCCCCCTCTTTCTCTGCCTGCCTGCCTCCCTCCCTGCCTACTTGTGATCTCTCTCTCTGTGTGAAATAAATAAAAAATCTTTTAAAAAATAAGAAAAAAAAGAAATGTAAAGATAGATGGAAGTTAAGATTGGCACACTAGTTGGGGCATCTGGCTGGCTCAGTCCTCAGTCTGCAGTCCTCAGTCGAGGTCCTGAGTTCAAGCCCCACATTGGACTGAGAGATTTAAAAAATAAAGATTGGGGTAACAAGTTCAAGCTCACTTGGACAGTAGAGATTACTTAAAAATAAATAACTATGAAATAAAAAAGGAACTTTTTAAACTGAACGAATTTTTTTTCTTCCTCACTCTTGAAGCCTCCCCCTCCCCTTCCCCTTCCCTTATCCTTCTGTAGAATCCTTTACTCCAGGAATTCCTTACCAGTATTGACATCCCACTGACTTCAATGTATACTTAGTAACAGACTCATGATGGCCAGTGCCAGTGCTGGTCATGAGACCACCTTGAAGATGTGACCTACCCAGCTGGCGACATGGACCAGATTCCTAACGAAACCACCCTGATCCTGTATTTTCCTATAAAACCCCTCAGCCTTTTACCCCAGGCAGACTTGCAGTCTTTGGAGCCATTAGCTGGCTGCAGCCTCCATTGCCAGGCAAAGTAATAAACTATCTTCCTTCTGTAAACCCAAACTCTGTCTTCGAGTTACTGCTCCAGAGCACAGAGGTCTGTTTTCCACAACAGAGAGAGATACTGATTGGAAAAACATGGTAATGTATATCATGATGCTAATTATTTGAACTTGTGTGTCTCTATAGTAACGACTGTGTTTGTTTTCATATGTCCGGCACATTCAGCTTATTGACTATCCACACATTGGACCCAAAGTTTCCACCTTTGTGATCATTCTAGTGGGGGTTCAGGAGGCGGCAGAAAATAAACTTGTAAATATGGAGCAGGGGTAATGGTGACTGGGAGGTGATCGGGGAAGGCCAACTAGTGAGCCAAGACCTGCAGTAAATAAGAGGGTTGTTTTTTTTTTTCCCTATGTAATCTCTACCCCCAGCCCGGGGCTCGAACTCCCAACCCTGAGACCAAGCGTGACATGCTTCACAGACTGAGCACTCCAGGAATGGAGTCTTGCAGATAGGCAAAGAAGATTGCAGGCAGAGGTGAGAGCAAGAACCCTAAGGTGAGAGCAATCAGATCACCCCAGCTTGTCTGAAGACCAGAATGAGTGAGGCCAAGAGTTGCAGGAGATGAAGTTTTGACTATTATAAAGGCTTGGTTTTTCATGTGAGTAAAATAGGAAGCCCCAGGGGTTTTAGGCAAAGGAGCGGCATGAGCTGACTTACACAGTGAATCATTCTGGCTGCTGTGTGGTGACTAGGTTGAATAGAAGATGGGAGACTAGCTGGGAAGTTATTGTAATAATTTAGGTGGAAAATGATGGGGGTTGGACTAAAGTAGGAGAAAGGGCTAGATCCTGGATATAACCTGAAGACAGAGCAAAGATCAGATTTGCTATTGGCCATGGGGATAGAGACGTCAAATACGTCCACAAGATTTTTGGCCGAGTGTCTGGAAAGATGGGGTTGCCACTTACCAAGAAGGAGCAGTTTGGGGACAAGCAAGTCAGACAGAAAAGGACAGAAACCCAGTTTTGGCTATGTTAAATTTGGGAGCCCTATTGGGTATCCAGTGACAGTGCTAAAAAGGCAAAGGCAAATGCATATACAGGGGTCAAATTAAGAGGGGTCCTTTGGGCTAGAGGTTTGAATTTAGGAGTCCTTAACATATTGATTGCATCTAAAGACAAGAGGCTTACATTATAGAAATGTTCCTGAAATGTGTGCGAAACACTTGTTTTTATAAATTGCCTCTTTTTTTTAAAAAAAGATTTTATTTATTTATTAGAGAGAGAAAGAGAGCGAGCACAGGCAGACAGAGTGGCAGGCAGAGGCAGAGGGAGAAGCAGGCTCCCTGCCAAGCAAGGAGCCCGATGTGGGACTCGATTCCAGGACGCTGGGATCATGACCTGAGCCAAAGGCAGCCGCTTAACCAACTGAGCCACCCAGGCGTCCCTATAAATTGCCTCTTTTAAAGGCAGTGAGAGGGGCTCCTGGCTGGCTCCGTGAGAGGAGCATTCCACTCTTGATCTCATAGTCATGAGTTTGAGCCCCACGTTCAGTGTGGAGATTACTTAAATAAAGACTTAAAAAGAAAATAAGTCAGTGGGAGAACTTGGTATTTTCAAGTCTATTGTAAATCATTTTCAAAGAAAATTATATTGTATTTTATCTTTCGAGTAAATCTCTTGGATTTGTGTTAGAATCATTTCAGATCAGGTACCATTACATCAAGTGAATCATGGTGTTCATTTTCTCTTGCTGCTGTCAAAAATAATCATGTACTGGGATGCCTGGGTGGCTCAGTTGGTTAAGCGGCTGCCTTCGGCTCAGGTCATGATCCCAGCGTCGTGGGATCGAGTCCCACATCGGGCTCCTTGCTCGGCAGTGAGCCTGCTTCTCCCTCTGCCTCTGCCTGCCACTGTCTGCCTGTGCTCACTCCTGCGCTTTCTATCTGACAAATAAATAAAGATTAAAAAAAAAAATCATGTACTTAGTGGCTCAAAACATCAGAGATTGATTCTCTCTCAATCTGGAGCCCAGAAGTCTGACGTCAGTATCCCTGGGTGGAAATCAAGGCATGGCAGGGAGTCTCTAGGGGACAAACCCTTCCTCGTCTCTTCCAGCTTCCAGTGGTTGTGAGCACTCCTTGGCTCATAGCCTCATCAGGCCAGTCTCTGCCTTCACGGTCACATTGCTTTCTCCTCTTCTGTGTGTATCAGTCTCCCTTTGCTTTTCTCTTATGCACACTAATGATTGTATTTAGGGCCCACCCAGATAACCCAGATTAATTTTCTCTTCTCAAAGTCTTTAATTTTTTTTTAAAGATTTCATTTATTCATTTGAGAGAGAGAGAGAGGCAGAGGGAGAGGCAGAGGGAGAGGGAGAAGCAGGATCCTTGCTGAGCTGGGAGCCGGACAGGGCTCAATCCAGGACCTGGAGACCATGACCCAAGCTGAAGGCAAATGCTTAACCATCTGAGCCACCCAGGTGCCCCTCAAAGTCTTTAACTTAATTACATTTCCAAACACCCTTTTTCTTTCTTTCTTTCTTTTTTAAAAAATTCTTAAGTAATCTCTACAGACAACGTGAGACTCGAACTCACAACCCAAACAAGATCAAGAGTCACTAGTGGCTGAGCCAGTTAGGCAACCTTCCCCCAAAGATCCATTTTCTAATAAGGTAACATTTTCAGTTTCTGGGGTTTAGGACCTGATACCTCTGGGGGCCAGTATTTATTTATTTATTTATTTTTATTTGTCAGAGAGAGAGCGAGAGGGAGCACAGGCAGAGGCAGAGGGAGAAGTTTGCTCCCTGCCGAGCAAGGAGCCCGATGTGGGACTCGATCCCAGGACGCTGGGATCATGACCTGAGCCGAAGGCAGCCGCTTAACCAACTGAGCCACCCAGGCGTCCCTGGGGGCCAGTATTTAGCCTAATTACAATCACCTAAGCAATTGTTAAACTGGGGTTTTGATATAAATGACCACTTTTTTTTTGGACCTTAAAATGATTTTATAGAAAACTAAAGACACACAAATCGGTTCTTCCCTTATTAGTACATACTCTTTTTTTTTAATTTTAAGATTTTATTTATTTATTTGAGAAAGAGAGAAAGAGCAGTGGGGAGGAACAGAAGGAGAGGGAAAGAGGGAGAAGCTGATTCCCTGCTGAGCAGGGAGCCCAACCTGGGACTCAATCCCAAGACCCAGAGATCACAACCTGAGCTGAAGGTAGCACTTAATCAACCAAGCCACCCAGGAACCCCACTACATAATCTTATTAGCAAACATAACTCCCTTTTTTCTCTCTGGTAACACTTAAAATAGTCCACAAAAAGTAAAATATCATGCTATCTCTATGGTACAGCATAGCTAAGAAATAACTGTTTCCCGGGGAACCCAGTGGGCTTAGCCAGGAGAGTGTGAGACTCTTGATCTTGGGGTTGTTAGCTTGAGCCCCACATTGGGGGTAGAGATAACTTAAAAATAAAATGTTTAAAAAAAGAAAAGAAAAGAAACACTATTTCCAGATCTGTGTTGAGATCATTTGTTAATAGTAGGTCAAGGGGCTCCTGGGTGGTTCAGTGGGTTAAAGCCTCTGCCTTCAGCTCAGGTCATGGTCTCAGGGTCCTGGGACCGAGCCCCACATCCGGCTCTCTGCTCAACAGGGAGCCTGCTTCCCCCTCTCTCTCTGCCTGCCTCTCTGCCTACTTGTGATCTCTGTCTGTCAAATAAATAAATAAAAACTCTAAAAAAATAGTAGGTCAAATATGCTTTGGCATTAAGTAACTATAATCAGTTATCATTGCACAGGTGCCTCCATTTATTTATTTATTATTAATTAATTAATTTTTTTTTTGGGTAAATACTTTATTTGTCAGAGAGAGAGAGAGAGAGAGAGAGAGAGAGCACGGACAAGTGGGGGCAGCTGAGCAGAGAACCCTATGCAGGATTCCATCCCTGGGATCATGACCCTGGCTGAAGGCAGGTGATTAACTAACTGAGCCACTCAGGTGTCCCACTTTTTTTTTTTTTTAGGTGCCTCCTTTTAAAGGACACTCAGAATCAAGGACAGTGTCTTCTTTCATCACTAAAACTTTTTTCCAGTGAGTATAGGTTACATATGGTCTCATAATTTAATCTCAAAATATTCCAGTGTTTTGCCAACTTCTATAAAACAGAAAATGCAATAAAACTTTGATAAATTTATTACTAGCTTATTTGTTAAAAAAAAAAGACAAAACTAGACCTTTGGTTACAGAACTTCCAAGTTTTTTTTTTCTGTGTGAAGCAATTTATACCACATCATTGTCAGTTAATTTTATTTTATGAGCTTACAGCTTCAAGCGATTATATATCAAAGGCATTCTTTGTATTTAATAGAGGCCTGATAAATGGGTCTACACATAAGAATTGCCTTGGGACTTGCTGTTTGTAGTTGCATGAAGAATGAATATGTCATTTGCTTAGTACCTAACAAGGTCAGACACACAGGTGTTTAAAACACACACACACACACACACACACACAGATAAAGACTTTGCTGGAATTAAACAATATTTAATAAAAGTTAATTGCAAAGGATAACATTTGATTTTCAAAAAATAACCCTAAAAAAGGGAGCATTGACATGGTCACTGGGAGAAACCTGCAAAAGCTTCCAGTGTTCAAAGCTAGAACAATTTGAGCAACAAAACTAGCATAGTATTGACTTGTTATTCAAAGTGTAATAAATATGCATAAATCCAACCGATATAAATAAATAACTGAATGAATAAATAAATGAGGGAGAAGAGGCCAATCTCACAGAATTCCATATTATATATTTAAGATACTCTCTCCTCAGGAGGCAGGCTTAATTCCCCTCCCTTGATTGTGGGCTGGACTTAATGACCCACTTCCGAAGAAAATAGAATGGAAAAGGAAAAAAACTTCCTTTGTGAAAATATTGGCAGACATGACCTTCACCAAGTGATCAAGGTTAAAGTCAAGCCATCAACAGGGGCTACTTTGGTAATGGAAGGCAGATCACAGTAATGAGAAGGCACATCTTTATATCACTCTGATGTAATAGTTTTATCCTTCTCTCCTTAGGCCTAATTTTGACCAGTTGGAAGTCAGTGTCTCCAAAAGTTTCTTCTTGGAGTAACTAAACATTTAGATAAGATTAATGAATGTTACAGTAATATGGTGGTTCTCCACTGTAGGACTTCATCCCCCAGATTGGGTAGTGTATGTGTGTGTGTAGGGGGTGGGGGGGGAGTGCTACTGATTTTTAGTGGGTAGAGACCAGGGATGCTGCTAAACATCGTACAGTGACCACCACAACAAGGAATTATCTGGCACCAAGTGTTAGTAGCTCAGAGACTGAGAACCTGAAACTAATTATATACATACACCTAACAGATGTTTATTGGGTACCTACACTACCCCTTATACCAGGATACATTTTCCAGATGATACAGAGAGGACATGGTCTGTCTTCTCTGGAAGCTTAAAATCATGTCTGCAATTAGAAAACAGGGGGATTACTTTAGCACCGTGTACCACATTTTCTTTTCTTTTTTTTTTTTTTCTTAATCACATTTTCTATATAAAGGTCACACTTGCATGCAAACAGGAACCAGAATGAATAGTCCAGATAAGTGTTCCAGGTTGTCTAGAACCGCTCTGTGTAAGTTGGGACTTTCAGTGGCCTTTGACAAACCCACAGACCTTATATACAGTGAGTAGGAAAGAGGAAGATGGAAAGAACTGTAATATTTTAGAGATGCCCGGGATATTCTAGGAATGAAACGGCATCTGAATAGTCACAAAGACGTTGGTACACGCTTCTTTCAGATGCTACTTACAGAGTGGGTCATAGTTTTTTCACACAGAGAAGAGGTTTCAGTGTGGGGGGTGGGTGCATCATCAGTATCCAGGTGAAGACAATGGATAGAAAAAGCTCCTTAGATGCTTTTTTTTTTAAGATTTTATTTATTTGACAGAGATCACAAGTAGGCAGAGAAGCAGGCAGAGAGAGAGGAGGAAGCTGGCTCCCTGCTGAGCAGAGAGCCGGATGCGGGGCTCCATCCCACCATCCTGGGATCATGACCTGAGCAGAAAGCAGAGGCTTTAACCCACTGAGCCACCCAGGTGCCCCTAGATGATTGATTTTGAAGGGGACCTGCCCCATCTCGCCTTCTGAGAATCCTTGCCTTCAGAGATTGTCACTTAACTCGGGGGGTATAGACTGTCACAGACGTGTGTAGGCTAATACTCTTTTCCTTCTGCTCGGATCATTCCTCACTGATAACTACTTTTCTCAAACTTTTTGCCCTTTGTGCCCCACCCCCATTTTTAAAATATGTGATTATTAGTAGCTGGATTATATCGTTGTTAAGGGATCATTCCTATTCTTCTTAATGATGATAGCAGCACCTTCAAAGCTCTTTGGAAGTAGATATTGGAGATTCCACTGGTTGAAAAGAAACAGAATTCTTGCCAGACTCTTGCAGACGAGGGGACTTCCAAACACTTTAAGCAATGCATCCGACCAGTAGATGGCGCTCTCTTCCCTTTGTGTGAATGAGTTATGAATGAATAAGCTCTCCCTTTGCCCTCCCCTCCCCCAAAGCGCTGTTGTAGTGAAAACCAATCTGTCCTCAAGTCCTTACTGAATCTTTAAAATTCATCGTCTTTTCTTTCGGGGCAGTTTAATTCAGACCCTCCCCATCTGTCTTCTATAGTATTCTAATACTCCTGCTTCTGGTATCCTTCTGTCCTCTCCCATCCAACACTGCCACCAGAAAACACTTTCCCAAAAACAGATTGCTGAAAAATGGTGTCAAGGGGGAATGGAGCCGGGGAGGCAATGGCGGGAGAAGGGTCAAGGGTAAAGTGGAAGCCTTCTGCCCCCAACAGATTTGTCTCACCTGGTTGCAGTGAGGGTGGGGGAGGAAAGGTAACTGACTAGCAGGGGAAAGGTACATTTAGAGTCTTGATCTCCCTGCCAAGGAATTTTAACTGACTCAGTAGGCCACAGAGACTCAGTGAGAGGTTCTAAAGGTGGCAGGATTAGAGCTGTGCTTGAACAAGATTAATGTGACCAGGCATGCGGATGGGCTGAATGAAAAGGAAGTTTAGGCAGCCTAGCAGAGTCAAGAGAGAAGCACTTAGAGCCTGATTTGCCATCTGGGACATGGGGAGAGGTAGTTCCTCAACCACAATAATAATTTCAATAAACACAGTTACAGAATCAACATCGGGAAACGTCTAGGAAGCTAGAAATATATCCATAAGCTCTGCTGTCCTGTGCGTGTGTATGTGTGGCTTAGCCAGTGCATTGCCTAGCTGCCTTTGGGAAGAAGATCGGGCGCCAGAAAGCGAAACCACTACACTTGTTTTCAAGTAAGAAGTAGGAAAAAAAAAGGAAAAACAGCTTGAGCTTCTTTCCGTATCACAGGCTTTCAATGTGTTATTATTCACCACTACAGTGTCAGATTTAGATTTTCCACCTCGAGGAATTCGGTTTAGCTTTAATTAGTTGCTGTGAATATTTCTGAGCCAACTCTGGGAAGCATTTATCTAGAGAATAGTTTTCCCTAAAATATAAGCTGGATATAGGGAGTTGTTTTTCTCTGAGGCTTTGTATCATGTTCACACAGTTATAAATTCTCTCCAGCCATCTGCCTGATTTTCGCCACGGCCCACCAGAGTTCCACTGGTTATTTCTTTATTAATCATGATTTTAAATACTATAATATTGAGACCATCTGGAGCACCATCCAAGCTCCATGAGTAGCGACAAGGCTGTACAGCACACATATTTTTCTGAGAAAAGATGATGCTTGCAGGTTATTCTGCATAGAGGCAAACGAGGCATTTTTCACCCAGCAACTTTTCAGAAAAACAAGCTTAAAAATACCAGACAAATGAAAAACAGACTTCAGCAGTTACATGCAGCTTCCTGAGTAACTGAAGAATGTGCCTCTTGTGGTTAAAATGAGGGATCTGTTTAATATGGATGAAGTACCAACACTCCAGGCATTTTCATTGACATTTCACTGTGACTTTTTGAACTTAGGAGTGCTGACAGGAAAACGTCCTCTTGCTGCCCCGAGGAGCCTTGCTGTCCGACAGCAGAGCAGGCCAGGAGAGCTGGAAAAGCGACCTCCGCCTCACGTTCCCTCTGGTCGGGGGCTTCCTTTTCTTCCATTTTGTGGCACTTCCCAGTTATCCAGGATTCCCTCTCCGAAACCTGTCAGGAAACCAGGCAAGAGTTGGGTCTCAGGCTCCCAAAGCCCATCGCCTCTCCAGCGCCGGGTGTGCTCCCCGGACCAAAGTGAAAACGCTTGGGGCGAGCACTGTAAAGACCTTCTCCAAAGGTCAAGAAACAAGGATGCACCTGGAAACCAGAAGCTACGCGGTGGGGCGGGCAGAGCACCCTTGGCACCCAGGGAACGTCTAGAGAACAGATTCAGAGGGTAAAGGAGCCAGGGAAGCCCCCTTTCCCGATCCTCCCCAGCGCCGGCCGGGCTCGGGTCCGGGGCAGCCCTGCCGTCTGGCAGGAGCCGGGGAGAGACATGCTGTTTTGTTTAAATCCTCCACATTCTTTGCCATTTCCCCATTGGCCGGATGGGGCTACCCTCCCCACCGCGGCCGCTGCTGATGTCAGCCTCGCTGGCGCTCGCTCCTCCCGCACCCACCTCCCCGGCCCGAGGCACACTGCAGCTCCGCGCGGACTCTCCGGCCCCGGCGCGGTGGCTGCAAACTCGCGGGCACGCACGGCGCGCGGGGAGCCGAGGGACTCGCGGGAGGGGACGTGCGCGGAAGGCGCCAGCTTCCTCTCGCCCGCCCCTCGGCGCCGCGAGCCCAGGTTGGAGGAACCCCGGGCCCCAGCCCGACTGAGCCGGGCGGCGGCAGCGGCGGCGGCTTCCTTTTTCTCCCGCTGCGAGCCCTGGAGCGCCTCGGGGACCGGCCCTAAAAAGAGCAGGAAATCTTGTTTACCGCCTGGGGAGAGGAGTCGATCGAGCCTTTGTCTGGAAAGTCAGCATCTCCAGCTCCGGCTGCAATGTGTTCCTGGTGACATTAGCATTGGCAGACCCGCCGGAGAAGGGGGGTCGCCAGGTTCATGTCTGCTTTCGGAGGCGGATCGAGCGGGTGACTTTTGTGCATTCGTTTTAATTTTCGGAAATCTCTTTTTTCCTTCCCGGCCCGCCACCGGGCATGTCCTGATCCGGCGGCCGCTCCTACCGCCCGGGGCTACCGATCTGAGCGGTTCCCAGCGGGTCTCCCTCCCTCCCTCCCTGACTTTGCAACACCGCGTTCCGGGAGGACCCAGCTCGGCGAGGAAGAAGGCGGGGGAGCCCCGAACACCCGGACCCGAACCTTGACATGCTCTCCGGCGGAGAGGAGGAAAACAGGAGCTGAGCGCACCGCCGGGGCTGCTTCGCCGGTCGGCTCCGAGCGCAGGGCTCCGGGCGCCCTGCCCTGCGCCTGGGCGGCAGCTTTGTTGGTTTGGGGGGCGCCCCCCGCTTCCCACCCCGGGGGCGCGCGGCCGGCAGGACCATGCTGCTGAAGGAATACCGGATCTGCATGCCGCTCACCGTGGACGAGGTAAGCGCCGCGCCGGGCCCGGCCTCGCGGGCTCCCGGCCCCCAGTCCCAGGGCGCCGCGTACCTCGCTGCCGCCTCCCGGTCGGCGGGTCCTCTGCGGGCGGCAGGGAAACCCTGCTGGAGCATTACCTCCCAAGCCAGAAGGCTGGAGGGGAGGAGGGAGGGGAGTTACTGTTTCCACTTGTCACCCCAGCGGGGGAGGGCGGCGTTGGGTGGGGCGGTAGACTCTAGGTGGAGTCTTGGGGGTCGCCCAGAGCCCTGATTCCTGGGGATCTGGATGCTCCAAGGGAATTGGTGCGCCCCTTCCTCCAATTAATAAAATGAATAAGGCAAACCCAAGCGCCGCAAGCGTGTACTGGTAGCTTGGGGGTGGCGGGCAGAGGCACCCGTCCTGGCTTGGGCCCTGGCTCCGCTCCCGCGTTTTGCTGTAAGGTCTGGGTACGGGAGAAGCCTTTGCCCTCAGGATCTCCAGGCTCCGAGCCCCGCTGGGGGGCACCTCGGAGCCCTAAGGGAGTCCTCCTGGGCCCGGACTTCTCGCGGTCGTCGCCAGCCTGGGCGCCGCTCCCGCCACGCCCGCGCATCGAGGCTCCCAGACCTGGCTTCGACCTTTCGCAAACCGCCTGGCTCGGAAACTTTCTGTGTCTCTTGTTTCTTTAGCGGCGGGGAGCTTGGTCTGCGGGCGAGCGGGGAGCAGCGGGGCCTGCGGCGCGGCCACAGGAGGGCGCTCCAGCACGTGGGTGCGGGCCCGGGCCGGGCTCGGGGTGCTCCCACTGCAGGGGGGGCGAGGGGCGGGGGCTCGTCCTCCACCCGCTGCTCCTATTCCCCTCTCCAGGCCCCCCCCGAAGCAGCAAGCTCCATCACTCAGGAAATGATGACTCAGTGAGGACTATCCAGGCCCCGGCTTCCCCTTCTTCCCCCTCTCCTCCCTACCTTTTCTGTGCTTTCACAATTGCTTAGCGCCTGTCCAGGGACATCAAGGAAGCGTGAAGCCAATCAGGGAAATTTGAAACTTACTAGTGTGGTTTCGTGCGCCAAAGAAACCCGCGAGCCAAACCGTGTTTATGCCTAAATACAGAGCATTCAATCTATCGGGCATGTTATTGAGTCATTACCTTACGGAAGGGGATAGGTGCATTCGGGGAAGACAAGGTATTTAACCGATAAAGTGGCTGTGCTCCCGAGGGCCTGTCTTACCTGGATCCGGTGTTCAGGCAAGACCCAAGTACAATCCAAGGCAAGATCAGAGTAGTTCCCAGTCGACAAAACATACATCCCAGGAACACTGACCACGGAAGAGGAAGGTCAGCCCCCCGCCAGAATGATCATCTTAGGGTTCCTGCCTGTTCAGCGTTTGAGGAGGTGATGCTGGAGTAGAGTCTTGAAGGATGGGCTCCATGTGGATGGCGTTAAGGTTTGGGGGGTGCATCCCGATCCTGTGAATCAAGTGGAGAAGGGGCACATGAGTGACCCCGGTTAACCAGAGTACTTGTGGGAAAGGTGGATCTCTTCCTCCAGGGCAGCGGAGTCTGAGCTGTTCAGCCCGGATATGTGTGCGCTTCATCTCTCCCCAGCGACTTTATTTGTTGAGAGGAGTTTGGGATCCAGGGGTAATGTTGGTATTTCGTGAAATGCCCCCAAAAGGAGGTGAGAGTCAAGAAAATAACCAGTTCTAGAATCTTCTTACTATGTTCGAAATCTTTTTCTTCTCTTTCTTCTAGTTGGTTTTCTTCGCAGGCTTTCCTGAACATTCAGGCACAGCTCTTAAGCAACGTATTTATTTATTTATTTATCTATACTGCCAAAATACCCACCACTTCAGGGTGAAGTAATCACTTTCAAATGTGCAGGTGGAGGACCTCTTCCCCCATCCTTTCTTAATTGGCAAATGAAATCAGGCTCTGCATGTAATAGAATGTATAATTATGATTTAATTAATGTGTAATTCATCTGGACTAAAGCATGATTCAGGTTTTTTTAAAGATTTTGTTTGTTTTATTTGACAGACAGAGATCACAAGTAGGCAGCGAGGCAGGCAGAGAGAGAGGAGGAAGCAGAGA
Source organism: Taxidea taxus jeffersonii (assembly GCA_003697995.1). Taxonomy (NCBI): domain Eukaryota; kingdom Metazoa; phylum Chordata; class Mammalia; order Carnivora; family Mustelidae; genus Taxidea; species Taxidea taxus. The sequence continues at coordinate 22,314 of ML093356.1, read as the reverse complement.
GGCTGAACAGAGAGCCCGATGTGGGGCTGGATCCCAGGACCCTGAGATCATGACCTGAGCCAAAGGCAGAGGCTTAACCCACTGAGCCACCCAGGCGCCCCCATGATTCAGTTTCTTAAAAAGTTATGTTTGAAGTTAGTTTTCCACATGGTTAGGGAAGCAGGGGTCAGTTTAGATTGATAGAGGTTCCAAACTGATAGGATTTCAGATTTTCCAAACCGGGTGATAGGTGACGAAACTAGGCCCAGTGCACCAGAGGTTGGATTCCTGGAGTCTGACAGGTACTAAATCCCCTGTGTCCACTATCCCCCCCTTGAGCTGTGTCCTACTGCCCTTAACATTATTTTTAAAAATTATTTTATTCTTTTATTTATTTTATTTATTTGAGAGACAGTAATAGAGTGCACACACACACACACACACACACACAGAGGGAGAGGGAGAAGCTCCCTACTGAGCAGGGAGCCTGAAGTGGGTCTTTATCCCAGGAACGGTGGGATCATGACCTGAGCCAAAGGCAGACAGACACTTAACCAACTGAGCCACCCAGGCTCCCCTGTCCTTAACATTAAAAACGGGGAAGGAACTTAACAGTGTCTTCAGAGAGGACAGTTACCATCAATTTAGGTGGACTCTTCTTGGAAACCTAGCTTTTGCTTCAAGGCATTATTTATTTGCTTTGGGCCTGATTCTGTCTACACAGTACTTTAGGATTTTTATTCTGTCAAACCCCCATAGTTAGTTAGGAGTGCCCATATTTTTGAAAATGAGGAGGGTTGGTGAGAGAACCAACACTGTGTCTATCCATTCTTCTTCCCTGGCCTTATCCTGTTTAACTCCTGGTGGAGGGGAGCGTAGCAAGAACTCGTGCGCTATTATCCACATTTTGCAGATGTGTAAACTGAGTCAGAAGGTTTAAGACATGTGCACAGAACTAGTTAATAGCCAAGCCACAACCAGAGCCATGGTAAGAACTCTTTGCTCTTCTTTCTGCTGGTCCTTGCCTGTCACTGGTATTATTTAATGCAGAAAAAGGAAAAAAACATTTCTTGAAAATAGAGTTGACACTATCAACTTAAGGAAAAGTCAAAGACCTTTTCAATTGTTGTAGAGGGTACTGGATTCTACTATTTCTCTAGGCCTTATTTTAACTCATAAAATGTTCCCTAGTTCCAGGAAAGGGGAGCAGCATTGGGGCATAAAGAAAATGAAGTTCAACCACCATCTAGATCAGTCTAGATCAGAGTGTTGGTGTTTTGTTTTGTTCTGGTTTTTAGATAATTTCTGAATGAAGAATTGTAAGAGGCAACATCCCATGGATTAATTTTAATAAAAAACTTCACTGGAACTGTTTCTTCATTTATGTTCGTGTCCTCTCTGAACTGAAGATAGGCCCGTTCATTGGGAAGTTCTAAATAGTAAAGGTTCCTGGGGGCTGATAGTTGGCTCTAAAGAGACAGTTGTCAGCATCTGCATTTGGAACATTTGGTCATGTAGGTTCTTTAACTTTAGACTTGGAAGGGCTAGTGGAGATCTTCTGTAGTTGAACTGAGCCATTTTGTTTTGTGAAGGAGACTGTGGTGGTGGAAGATCTAGTTAGTTGCCCATCTCAGAGCCAAGGGCAAGGTCTACTCCAGAACCCGGGTCTTCTGATTCCTGGTGCAGAGCTGTTTTATATCGTAGGCCAGGATTTCTCCCCCTTCTCTTCCTCTGGGAGATTCCTTGCTGGAAGGAAATACTGTCCCTAAGTCCTCTATGCAAAGCCTGGACACTAAGCATCCCAAGTAGTCTCTAGCTGAAGGTGGCTTGGGGACAGACTCTGACCTTCCATCTACTTAGGGGACATTTGGTCAGCTGACCAGAGGGAAGGCTGGGGGCTCTATCTGAAGCTGCTCCTGTATAACAAGTTTACTGGTTTTCCTTGGATTGTGTATTTATTTGGGGCGGCTTCTTTTGGATGCGTGGCTCCAAGATTACGGTGACGTTCAAGGCCGATTTGCTCCAAGCCTCTCCTTGGTGCTGCCTCTTGGTGCTGCCAGCATCCCAAACCTCACTCACGTTCAGGACTCCATGGAGTAGTCTGAAGATCACCCCACCCCATCCGGTCCTCATCAGTAAGATCAGCAGCTTCAAGAGCTAAGCACATCCTAATATTTAGGCAGAAATCCTTTTGTTTTCATTACTTGCTTTGGTGTCTTAACAGTTTCTGTTCTGACTGCATTAACGTTAATGGGCATACTTTTAGGGATTTATTTGCGGTCCTCAGGGATTCGTGGCACAATGAAAAATAGAAACAGTTCCCTCCCCTCCAAGAAAAGAAGAGACAGAAAGAAAGGAAAGGAAAGAAAAACAACTTTTTAATACAGAATATTATTTTGTTCTTTGCCCTGGCCGGGAGCCAGTACACTTTATCCTGGCTCCCCTGGGTCCCGGGAGAATTTTCTTGCGCACATTTCTGAGAACAGATTTGGGATTGGGATGGTGCCAACTCTGGAATGACCTAAATGGAGATTCCAGAATGCCCAATAATGCTGCTTATTCCCTGATTCAAACAATTTTCATGAAATGCGCCTGCAAATATTGGGGCAGAAATTCTTTCGGGAAAGAGAGTTTAAGTTTGATATTGGCATCGCCACTGATTTTTGTACAAAGTGATGCTCTCAAATATAAAGAATAAAGGTTCCCTGGGTTAATCTCACATATGTCCCCCAGGGTTCCTCAGGAACATCATTTTGAAAATGTTTTTTAAGAACAAGCACTCTTTTGACTTTTTTTTTTTCCCCGACTCCTAGCCTAGCTGGGAGGGACCGAGGCCAGGGTCATGAGTTTGATTTCTGGATCATCCTGGTTGCTTCTCTTGCCTGTCCTGCAGTCAGAACCACGTTCCTCATGCCCAGTTATCTTGCACAGCTCCCTTCTGGTGAGGAGGGCCACGTGGGCGGGTTAATGGGTAAGTGCAAAGCTTTCTCCCCTTAATGGAACCGACAACAAGGAGCAGATGCTGCCCTCACAGGCCAGTCAGTGAAATTGACTTTGTGTGTGAAGGACACTGCATACCTCCCCCTCCCCCAAACTCCAGCCCCGTGATTTGGGTGAGAATGTCTGCCAGCAAAGGGAAAAGATTCTGGGCCTTGAAAAAAATGGATGTATTTGTTAAGGAAATCTTAGTTAAAAGTGGGTGGGTAATTAACTTTTGCTTTTTAGAGAGTGAATCCCTGAGGCACTTAAAAACCAACTTAAAAACCTCGTGTCTGGTTAAGTGAGTAATACTTCTTTTCAGAAAAGCTCTCATTTCGGGTGAACAGAGAATACTGTTTTTTGTAAGTAGATTTTAAAAAATTAATGCAGTTTCATCAGTCCCTTTATAATCTACCGTGCCCCCCCCCCCTTGCCCCAGAGTGTCAATTAGGAAAGTGTGTGTATAGGGGGAAGGGTTCACAAAGTTGTTTTTTTTTTAATATAAAATTGTGCACAGTGACAGGCAGTAAACGTGTTTTTCAGGGGCAATGATTACTGGAAAAGTACGTCGAGGTTCATTGCTTTAGCTGCCTGAGTGAGGGCACAGGTGCCACTGGTTGGCCCGTGTGGGCTTTGGCCTGCTTTCTGTTGCCTGGAGGTTTATATGGTCAAATAACTCGGGGAAACTTTTTTGGAAACTAGCTAACACTTCTGCCCCTGTTTGGAGAAAAAGACAGATATAGACATCAGCTGATTTGTACCAAGAAGTCAGGAAGGTTTTATTTATCTTTTGTAAATTCAGGCTGCTGCAGGAGCAAAAGGAGAATTTCAGATTGTAGATTGCCAACTGCCCGCCCTCCCTGTCTTTTGCTGGCAATTGGGAATTTTGTGGTATTCCCAAGTGGAGACTCCCCCCCCCCCTTGGGTAGACTCCATGGGAGATGAAGTGCAACTGTGTTACCGATCTTAAAACTGGAGAACAAATTATATCTGGAAAATATGAAGTCGTTTGAAAAAAAAATTATCTTGGATGCTTGACTTTTTTTTTTTTTAATTTGACAGACAGAAATCACAAGTAGGCAGAGAGGCAGGCAGAGAGAGGGGGAAGTAGGCTCCCCTGCTGAGCAGAGAGCCTGATGTGGGGTTCGATCCCAGGACCCTGGGATTATGACCTGAGCCGAAGGCAGAGGCTTTAACCCACTCAGCCACCCAGGCGCCCCATGGTGCTTGACTTTTCATACTGTACATCTTCCAACTTAAAAACAATTTATCTGCACAGACAGGGTCTCAGGGCTGCACACCTCTAGTGGGCGCTGTTTACCTGGAACCTAAGTGCGGATAGTACAGTGTGAGGGTCCTGCAGCCAGCCAATGGCCTGGGTCAGCCCTCTGAACCTTCTAGCCTCTGCTGCCCTCATGTGTTAAAACTTGAACGTTTATAGCAAACTTGTGGGTTTATAAGTGGAAATGGCACCTCTTTGTGACGTCATTCCTGACCACTCCATCTAAAGTAGTTATCTCCGATTCTTTATCTCTGTACTTATTTCCTTTGGAGAATTTCTCATAATCTGTACTTACTTATTTGTTTGCTTGTATGTCATTCATTCCTGTCATTATCTTTTCAACCTGTAACCCACATAGGAAAATACTGACAACATAGTTTAACTTATTTTTCTTTCATACTAAGTCTTTGACATCCAGTGTGTTATTTTCCATTTGCGGCACATTTTATTGCCCCCTAGCCACTTTGCAGTGCTCAAGGGCCACGGGTGGCTGGTGGCTGCCATACTGGACAGGGCAGCTCAGGGGCTTTAACATGCTCTGGCACATAGTAGATGCTTAATGAATGGATGGGCGGAAGCTGGGAAAAAACAGGACCATTTCTGGAAAGCTGACCCTAGTTTCTTCCTTCACATTGTTTACGTTTTTTTCACTTAGGTTTTATACCACCTGAAATTTTATAAGGTAGAGATTCTTTTATATTACAAACATCTTCATTTTTTTTTTTTAAGATTTTGTTTATTTATTTGACAGAGATCACAAGTAGGCAGAGAGGCAGGCAGAGAGAGAGGGGGAGGCAGGCTCCCTGCTGAGCAGAGAGCCCCATGCGGGGCTCGATCTCAGAACCCCGAGGTCATGACCTGAGCCGAAGACAGAGGCTTAACCCACTGAGCCACCCAGGTGCCCCCAAACATCTTCATTTTAAAGTTGCTGCTCAGCCATACCCCCTGAGAAGCTCGAGGCCAGTCTTTTGTGGGAGTTAATGTAGTCATTCTGCTTTCATCCTAACTTCTGTAGGAATGTACTTGGTCTCTATTACTCTGTAACAAACTATCACAAACTTAGTGGCTTAAAACAACACCCCTTTATTATTTCATAGTCTCTGTAGGCCAGAAGTCTTGGGATGGCTTGGCTGGATGGTGTGGCTGCTCAGGGTCTCTCAGAGTTGAAATCAAGGTGTTAGCTGGGCTGCACTTCCTTCTGGAGCTTGGAGTCTCTTCAAAGCTTGTGTGGCTATTGACTTCAGTTTATCCCCCCTTTCTTGCCAGACATCAGCTAGGGGCCAGCACCTAGAGGCTACCTGCCATTTCCTGCAACGTGACCCTGCCCACGACAGGGCAGTTTGCCCCTACAAGTCCAGTAGGAAAACAGCGCCTGCCACTTTGAACTCTGACGTGTTATCTCTGACCTTCAGACTCTTTTTCGAAAAGATTGGCCTGATTAGGTCAGGCCCACCCACATTCAAGGGGAAAGAATTACAGATAAACACGGTGTGCCTGCCAGGGAGCTGGAATCTTGGGGGCCTTTTTGCCTTGACTGTTTATCTTGAAGTAATTATTTCTAGGTTTGCCTTGACTGTTTATCTTGAAGTAATTATTTCTAGATTTCTAGGTATCTAGGTTGGCATTCGGGGGAGCACAGATGTGTTCAGATCACAAATATGTGTTGGACTCCAACTGTGTGCTAGGTGTTAGGCCAAGTGCTAGGGATGGAGCCCCAAACAAGACAGACATGATTCCTACCCTCCTAGCGCTTATAGTCCAGAGGCCACTGGAGAAGTTGCACTGCCATTTTATTTTATTTTTTAATTTTTTAATTTTATTTCATTTTCTAAAGATTTTATTTATTCCTTTGAGAGTGAGAGAGCATGAGCCAGGGGAAGGGGCAGAGGCAGAGGGAGAAGCACACCTCCTACTGAGCAGGGAGCCCAATGCAGACTCGATCCCAGGACCCTGAGATCATGACCTGAGCTGAAGGCAGATGCTTAGCTGACTGAGCCACCTAGGTGCCCCTCACTGCCATTTTAAAATAGATTACGACAGGGGTACCTGGGTGGCTCAATTGGTTAAGCATCCAATTCATGATTTTGGCTCAGGTCGTGACCTCAGGGTCATAATATTGAGCCCTGCCTCGGGCTTCACACTCAGCACAGAGTCTGCTTTTGAGTTTTTCTCTCTGTCCCACACCCCCGCCCCATGCACATACTCGCTCTCTCTCTCTAAAGTAAATAAATCTTTAAAAAATTTGAGTTGGTATGTAAAATACATCTCAGTAAAACTGTTTAAAATATAAAGGTGGCTGTGGATAAACATGGACATCTATGTTTAGAGACAGCCATTGACAGAAAGTGCTGAATTTGAATTACGAGTCCACCGAAAAGTTGTGACCCCCCGTCCTCAAGGCGATGGCTCTAGTTGTCCTGATTTTTAGACAGCTTTCCCTAGGAGGTGGTTCTCTTCTGTAGCAGTGTGGGAAGAAAATCTGCCAGATTTGGATGGGAATGGCCACAATTTAGGTCAGAGCTTGATAACTTAGGGGAAAGAAGCAATCACAGCTTGAACAGCTGCCCTGAGGCCCATGGTAGGGCTTTAGGGTACTGGGAGGCCATCACCCCTCCTTCCCACCCCAGGGGGACAGAGGCCGGTGGCCACTGTGAGTGGAAGGAACAGTACCTGAGGACCTTCCTGGCTATGGCTTCAAGTACATGTCTCTGCTTTCTATGTGCACTGAATGAGAAATAGTGTTAGCCAGATGAGTCCTAGAAAACACATTCTGGAGGAGATGGTTCTACATGGGATTTGAATCTTCTGCCTGATTCATCTCAGACAGATGTCCTGAAGACGTGCCATCATTGGCTTTATTGCAAAGGACACTGATGGGCTATTTAAACTCTGTCCCAGCAGTCTCTGTGTGGGATGGCAAGATTGTACTACACTAGGCTAGGCAGATCTCCCCAGATGGCAGACCCAGCGAAGGGAGCCTCACTGCATAGCACACACTGTTTTGGCCACTGGTTTTACCCCTGTCGCAGGAATGAGGCTAGGGTCCCCCCCACTGCTTTCTGGCAGACTGCCTAAACAGCATTACCCACTGCTGTTTGTTGATTTAGAAACACGAAAGCTGGCCCTCACCAAGATTTTGACATCAAGTATTAAAGTGACTCATTCTTTCATTTCCCGGCCCTCTGACAAAAGGGGCCTGCTCTTGAAATTCCTTTTTAGACTTCAGTGGAAGTCGACTCATAATCTAAGCAAGTAGCTAACGTAGGTTCTTGATCAAGTTCATCTAATGACGCTTCACTTTTTTTTTTTTTGTCTCTTTTTTTTTTTGCTCCTTTTAAGTTTGGGTAAAGTATGACCTTCTGGATTCCTCTTGTTCCTGAGCAAAGAAAAAAAAGTCACCCTTAAATCCTTTGGATTATATCTGACGATCTTTAGGGTGTTGTTTCTTTCCCAGAATGAATCACCTAAAGAAGTAAGATTGGCCCAACAAATGTAATTTGATGACAGCCTATAATAATGTTCTTTAACCACCTAATCTAAGCAGCTAATCTCCAAAGACTGGTCCCCGCCCCTTGTCTACACGGGCACACATGCACATGTGCATCACTGAAGTCATTATATTTGCTGCATTAAGGCCAGATCCATGTGTTTCTGAGCACTAATTTGTGTATTTTTGTACTCAAAAATAATCTGTGGGGCACCTGGGTGGCTCAGTGGGTTAAAGCCTCTGCCTTCTGCTCAGGTCATGATCCCAAGGTCCTGGGATCAAGCCCCGCATGGGGCTCTCTGCTCAGCAGGGAGCCTGCCTCCTCCTCTCTCTCTGCCTGCCTCTCTGCCTACTTGTGATCTCTGTCTGTCAAATACATAAGTAAAATCTTAAAAAAAATTAAAAATCTGTATATTAGAAGAAAACTTTGGGGCGCCTGGCTGGCTTAGTCAGTGGACATGCAAGTCTTGATCTTGGGCTGTGAGTTTGAGCTCCATGTTGGGTACAGAGATTACTTAAAGATAAAAAAATAAAAATAAAATTTACCAAGTGGGGAGTAAGAAGTCACCACTAACTTGGATATAATTAAGTTGTTGAAAACCTCAAATGCCCTGGATTTTATTTCTAGATTGTTTGTATTCTGCAGTACTGTCCCCTATTTTGTAGTTGTAGCTATTATAGTGGGATTTATTTATTCCTTTTTTTAAAAATAATATTTTATTTATTTATTTCACAGAGATAGAGATCACAAGTAGGCAGAGAGGCAGGCAGAGGGAGAGGGGGAAGCAGGCTCCCTGCTGAGCAGAGCCCAATGTGGGGCTCAATCCCAGGACCCTGAGATCATGACCTGAGCAGAAGGCAGATGCTTAACCCACTGAGTCACCCAGGTGCCCCTATTCTCTGTTTTTTTTTTTTTAATCCCAGGACCTTGAGATCATGACCTGAGCCGAAGGCAGAGGCTTTAACCCACTGAGCCACCCAGGCGCCCCTATTCTGTTTTAAATATTTTATTTATTTATTTGAGAGAGGGAGAGAGTACACAACTAGGGGGAAGGGCAGAGGGAGAGGAAGAAGCCAACTTCCCACTGAGCAGGGAGCCTGATGTGGTCCTTGATCCCTGGACCCTGAGATCATGACCTGAGCTGAAGGCAGATGCTTAATGGACTGAGCCCCCTATTTTTTTGTTTGTGTTTTTTTGGGGGGGGGCATTTTTTTTTGTTGTTAAAATGCAAAGTTTCACTTATCACTATGTCTGCCAAAATGTTTCTACCTTGTATGGACAGTTTATAGAGACAGTGCTATCTGCTTATCTGAGCCATCTCCATCTTTGCGTCTTACATAAATTGTGACAGTTCCTTGCCCTGCCTCTCCTGATCACAGCATCCTGGAGCTAGGCAGTTACCCTGTGTCACAAGGCCTTGCAGTAACCTTGCTCTTACATACCTAATACAAGAACCAGCACTGTCTGCCTCAGCAGTCCATCCTGTGAAACATGCTGTTTGGAAAGTAAGTGTTTTAAAATGTCGTTTCTTTTTTTTTTTTTAATATTTCAAAAAGCTTTTATTTACGTATTTATTTGCAAGAGAGTGCACGTGTATTTGGCGGGTAGAGGGACAGAGTGTGAGAGAGAGAATTTTCAAGCAGACTTATGCTGAGTGCAAAGCCCGATATGGGGCTTGATCTCTCCATCCTGAGATAATGACCTGAGCTGAAATCAGGAATTAGATGCTCAACAGACTGAGCCACCCAGGGATCTCCGATTTCTGTTTTTATAGCTTGGACTGGTAGCAGTTAAATTTCACGCAAAGGAGGGAGAGAAATCTTATCTGTTGAGTGCCTTTTGGTTGAGTCCTCAGAACAGTCTTATGAGTTGGATATTATCCCACTTTCTCTGTGTGGATCATCGGAGCTTGCATGGCTGGTCAGTAGTAGACCTACATCCATGCCTAGGCTGGTCAGACTACAGAGACCATGCTCTTTGCTCTACCCTGCTCTGCCTTCTCTTGAATCTGAAAGCTGGAAGGAACGATGGAAGGTGATCCAGATCTATCACATGGCCACACAAAAAAATAAAAATCTCCAAGATCAGAGAACTTGTTCAGGATTATCAAAGGAAATAATTGGAGGAAAGTAGTTCCTCCATTTCAGTTAAGCTCAGAGAGTAGACCATGAGTTTTATCTTCCATTGAACCATCCATTTCACCCAAGTATTAAACCAAGTGACATTCCTCTGTTTAACTTGATAAGTGAATCATGTTCCTTTGAAAATAACTCCTGCAGTTCATGCTCTAAAAAGAGAACCACCCCTACACGTTTGGAAATTATTCCTTTTAATGGCAGTAAGAACCTTTGGCTTTCATACACATCAGCAGCAGAGGTGTTCGCTGATGAGCACCTGGTGACTTTCTCAAAAATTAGTATCAGGAATAACAATGGGAATAGATAAGTGACGCCATGTTTTTGGCACATTTAGTTGAAAGCTTAAAAGACTCTTCACATGCAGGTAAGCAAATTGGAGCGTATGAAAATCATCAAAATGTACTATTCAAAGTTGTATGTTTACCCTTCTTGTTGAGTTAGCTGCTCCTTGGAAATTTCTGGCTCCCCTGGACTAGCATTGCCTCCAAAGCAACTTACAACCCACACTCTCATAATTTACAGCCCACACTCACAACCCACACTCACAAATATTGTTCTTTTAGAGTCACACCTCACACGGACTAAAATAAACATTTTAAACTTGATAATTATTGGGGCGCCTGGGTGGCTCAGTGGGTTGAGCCTCTGCCTTCAGCTCAGGTTATGATCTCGGGGTCCTGGGATCAAGCCCCACATCGGGCTTTCTCCTCAGCAGGGAGCCTGCTTACCCCTCTCTCTGTCTCTGCCGGCCTCTCTGCCTCCTTGTGATCTCTCTCTCTCAAATAAGTAAAATCTTAAAAAAAAATAAAATAAACTTGATAATTACTTAAAAAATGGAGCCGTCAGGTATTTTTTTTCCTAAACTAAAAATGATCTCAAGACACATTTACCATGATCAAAAATGGTAAAGATAATGAAGAACCCAACACACCTGCCCTCCTAAGTTTCATGGTGGAGATTCAGAGATGTTTTGCTGTGTCAGCACTGTTGAACTACCCAGGTACATACTCTCCTAAATCTTCCTAAAATGAACTGTTCGAAGGAGACCACACATGGCTGGATGTGTATGTTCTGGTCAGGTTTTAAAGAATAATTGTTTTTTTGGGGGACGCCTGGGTGGCTCAGTTGGTTAAGCGGCTGCCTTCAGCTCAGGTCATGATCCCGGCGTCCTGGGATCGAGTCCCACATCGGGCTCCTTGCTCGGCAGTGAGCCTGCTTCTCCCTCTGCCTCTGCCTGCCTCTCTGTCTGCCTGTGCTCGCTCTCTCTCTCTAACAAATAAATAAATAAATAAAATCTTTAAGAAAAAATAAAGAATATATATATTTTTTTAAGAATATTTTTTTAAAATATTTTATTTATTTATTTATTTGACACAGAGAGAGAGAGATCATAAGTAGGCAGAGAGGCAGGCAGAGAGAGAGAGAGGAGGAAGAAGGCTCCCTGCCGAGCAGAGAGGCCCGAAACGGGGCTCGATCCCAGGACCCCGAGATCATGACCTGAGTGAAGGCAGAGGCTTTAACCCACTGAGCCACCCAGGTGCCCCTAAAGAATAATTTTTAAAAATTGTGGTGACATACATGTAACACAACATTTGCCATCTTAGTCCCCCCCTTTTGTAAAAGGTTTTATTTATTTATTTGACAGAGACAGAGATCACAAGCAGGCAGAGAGACAGGCAGAGAGAGAGAGCAAAAGCAGACTCCCTGCTGAGCAGAGAGCTGATGTGGGACTCCATCCCGGGACCCCAAGATGATGACCTGAGCCGAAGGCAGCGGCTTAACCCACTGAGCCACCCAGGTGCCCCTTAGCCCTTTTTTTAAAAAAAAGATTTTATTTATTTATTTGACAGAGGGAGAGAAAGAGCACAACAGGGGGAGGAGCAGGCAGAAGAAGAGGGAGAAACAGGCTCCTGCTTCCCCCTCAATGTGGGGCTCAATCCCTGGACCCTGGGATCAGGACCTGGGGCAAAGACAGCCGTTTAACTGACTGAGCCACCCAGGTGCCCCATCTTAACCATTTTTAAGTGTTGGTTCAGTGGCATTGAGTACATTCATGTTGGGCAACCATCACCGCCATGAAGCCACAGAACTCTCTTTGTCTTGCAAAACTGAAACTCTATACCCATTAAAGAAGAAATCCCCACTCCACCTGCCCTAATCCCTTGGCAACCACCGGTCCACTCTCTGTCCCTTTGCATTTACTACTCCAGGTGTCCGGTCAGTTGTGTTGTGTTTTGTTTTGTTTTTAAAGTGTTGCTTTCCCTACTTTCTCATTAAACTCCTACACCATTTCCCAAAACAAACCTAATACAACTTACATCCATGGGATCTAACGAAACAGAATTTTTTTCCTGAATTTTGCCTTCTTTCAAGAAAGGAAAATGACAAAATGGTTCTATCCGTACTTGGGGGGACATTAATGACTCAGTAACCTGTACCTTTGTAGCAACAGATGAAGTACTTGGCAACTTAAACTCAGGAGTACTGCTGCTGTTATTGGACAGAAAAAGTGCATTTTGGAAGCATTTCAAACAAACGGGCTTGGCATGGACAAATGTTCTTCTGTTAAAGCAAAAGATAAAATATTTGATTAATGAGAATGCTTTATTCCTGTACTAGGTAGAAATAGACATTAATTGGACCCTTTCTCTGAAGAAGTGGAGTTATAATGTTGGCTTTTTATTTTATATTTTATTTTATTTAAGATTTTAAGATTTTTTAAGATTTTATTTATTTATTTGACAGAGATTGCAAGTAGGCAAGAGAGGCAGGCAGGGAGAGAGAGGAGGAAACACGCTCTCCGCGGAGCAGAGAGCCCGATGTGGGGCTCGATCCTAGGATCCTGGGATCATGACCCGAGCTGAAAGAAGAGGCTTTAACCCACTGAGCCACCCAGGGGCCCCTAATGTTGGCTTTTTAAAAATAAAATGTTTGATTATGTTTGGTGCAGGAGAAAAAATAATCTGGTCAGTATGATGGCTTATCGATGAATAAACTTTGTAACATTTTCATTCTTGACAGTTCTCTTAGTGATGTCTTCAAATAGTCTTCAACTGACCATCCAACAACTTGGATTTCATTAGATTTTATTGGACGATGGTTTTGCCACTCACGAGGGGGAGTCTGTCCTATGCTATCCAGGAATGCAGTGGGATCTAATAAAACGTTGGTCCTCAATTTCTATCCAGTCTGAGAAGCATGTGCCTGAACACCTTACAGGCATATTTATATTTAGCCTTTAATGCACCTGAACTATGAAGCCTCAGAAGACAACACTCATTAAACCAGTAATTGGCAATTAAAATAGAGAAACAAGACTGGATAGATGTTTGAGAGAGCTAAATCTGTAATCACCTCCTTGTCTGGACAGGTAGTTGTGAAGACAGGGGCTATCACTAAGGACCTGAGCCTCATGGGCAGGTCCTCTGAAATGTTGAGTTTCCTGTGGTTAGCACCCTGATGACACGGTCCTCCATCCAGAACATTCTGCAAGTTTGTCCTGATCTAAAATAACAACAATGCTGATGCTGATGGAAGAAAAAAAAAAAAAAAGCCCAAAAAACCAAAAACGAATGACCCTTGATATCGCTGCATATGGGTCATCATTGTGAAGTAGTTCAAGCCTCCATAAAAGCAACGCAGTGGGGGCACCTGGGTGGCTCAGTGGGTTAAGCCTCTGCCTTCAGCTCAGGTCATGATCTCAGGGTCCTGGGATCGAGCCCGAGTCGGGCTCTCTGCTCAGCGGGGAGCCTGCTTCCTCACCCTCTCTCTACCTGCCTCTCTGCCTACTTGTAATCTCTGTCAAATAAATAAATAAAAATCTAAAAAAAAATTATTAAAAAAAGAAAAAGCAACGCGGTGGGTGGAAGTGGTTTTCTTCATACTTAGAAAGTACCGTGAAAGTAGACTGTTCTTTTGCTCAATGAGACATAGGTTTAAAGATATGAAATGGAGTTATTTAATCCTCCCTCCTCAAAGTGCAAAGATTTCGAGAACTAGAATTGCATTTAATCATCAGGGTACAGATTGTATAGTGCCTGCTGGAGACCCAAAACCTGTTCTGGGGAAGGCCATGATGAATGCTGGTTTTTTTGTATGATGTTTTTGCGGCTCATAAAGAGGCATCATGTCCAAAGTGGGGAAAAAAAAAAAAAAACCAAAAACCTTTAGAGTCAAGATTTAATAGCTCACCTCTTTTGGATTGTGGTTGATGGAAACTTGGACACAGCTGAGTGTAATTATGTTTTTCAACGGCGTGACTTACGGTGCTGCAGATGGGGGTGCGCTTCGTGATTCCTTGCCAAGATCTGGCTGAAAAGGAGCTTGGTGGTGGTTATAAAAAAAAAAAAAAGCAATTAGGCTATTAGTTGTCCAAATGGAATAATCCCCTTAAGCCTTTTCAAGAAAAACATTTCCAAAAGGGTCAGGTGTATTTGAGATTAGCCATGTGCACAGGGGTGCATAGCCTTTTAACCCAGGCTTCTGTAGGTGTTGGTTCTTTTTTAAAAGATGTTGGTTATGTGTGTCAGAAATCATCTTTTTTTTTTCTTTAAGGGGCTCAGTACTTGTTCTCAGATCAAAAGCAGCCAAATCCCTGGTGTCCCAGAAGCTTCATTGTAGATTCATGTATATTTCATCTGCACTCAAGGCTACTCTCCAGGTTGTTCTGGCCTTCAGGCTCTTCTGTGGACCTGCAGAAGGATCTGCCCAAGGGCCCTCCTGGCCTCTGTTTTGGAGGAGAGCTAAGAACAAAGTAAAAAGAGGCTGGGGGAGGTGGTGGCCAGGGATAATGGACTGTGGTGTCCAGGCCTCTGTTGTAGACCCCGGCGCTCAGGATCCATCCCAGGCGGGAAGCTGCACCCCCTGATGCCGACTCACCACCCTGATCCTCCCTGTGGCACACCTTTTGGGTGTGTCTCCTCTTTAAGCTGGATGATCAGCTTTCTTTCTGCCTTTGTTGGAGCTTTTTGAATTGCAAATCAGCCACGCCTTACAATGTTCACGTTTTAAGTCCTGGTAATTGCTCCACCTCTCCTAGGGATACCATCCCGGAAAAAGGCGTAATTACTTTCAAACGTGACTTTCCTTTCATTTTTCTCAACCCTCTCATTTAATGAGACACCTTGGCATTTTATCTCCTTGAACCAAAATACCTAGGTTGCCCTCTGTTGGGGTTTCTGGTGTAGGGTGGTGCCGTATAGGGAGGAGTATGAATGTGGCCTTAGAAGAAGGAGCTGAGTCTTTGCTGTGTGATAGCTATGAACTGATTTAGGAAGACTCATTTTCCGGTGCCTCAGTTTCCCCAACTGTTCAGTGACTCTCTTGACACTTCCATTAGGGGCTGATCACAGGCGGTGGGAAGCCCACTTGGCAAATGTGAGGGGTGGTAATTGTCCACCCATCGGACCTGCGTGGACTCTTGGTCCCTGAGCTATGCAGAAAATGATACTGTCTTATATTTTATTTTATTTATTTATTTTAAAGATTTTGTTTATTTATTTCACAGGCAGAGGTCACAAGTAGGCGGAGAGGCAGGCAGGTAGGGGGACAGGCTCCCTGCAGAGCAGAGAGCCCGATGCGGGGCTCGATCCCAGGACCCTGAGACCATGACCGGAGCGGAAGGCAGAGGCTTTAACACACTGAGCCACCCAGGCGCCCCCTGTCTTACATTTTAAATACCTTTATATTAGGAGGACCAGCTTGTACAACAGACGTTTTGGAGTCTCCTTTCCAAACAGCCCGTGGGAAGGGAATCCTGAAGTATCCGCTGGATCTGAGTTTGGCCAGTGGAAATGTTATGTCATAGTTATAGATGCTATAGGATTAGTTTTATTTCCAAGTCTGCATGGGGCTATAAATTGCTTTTTAAAATTTTATCCTCCAACACCATGGTGTTTATGTTGCTATGGTGGTATATCTCTTGCTCGGGTGTCAAGATTGCCATTGAAAATAGACCAAAATAACAGCTTAACAGGTGGCTGTGCTTTGTGATGTTATTGGTAAAGCTATTTTGCAAAGAGGTCCAGTGCAAGTAAGTCATACAACTGTGTCCTTTACTGTATTTTATATCTTAGCCACACTTTCTTTTTTAACATATTGCTCCCCTTTCTATTTTACATATAGATTTTCCGTCTTTCCAGCAGTGCTATACCAATTTCCTATAGTAACACAAGGAAAAATTTCAGCTCATTTTATTTAGTGGTGGATGTCCTTTCCTTATTTGTGTAATTGGAGCCCTACTCCTAAAAATAACCCTTCTTTTCTTAATGTGATTCTTTTTATAGCTGATGTACTCTTTATTTAAACGGAAGACCTCTTTTGAATGTGCCATTTACATACACACATATATGTATTATGTATTATATCCACATAAACCAATTATAGATCTATTTCCTTGTAGGGTGTACTCCTTAGTGAATTTGGTAGTAGAAATTGTTTGTATTGACCTGTTCTTAAGCTTTCACCTGCTATTAATGATCATTTTCTTTCTTTTGAGATAAAATCGTAAAAAGAGCCCTACCGTTAAAACAGTTCAGCTTCCTGTCCACTGTAAGAATCTTTCCTAGAATAATCTTACATGGTGATCATCTTGCCTTTTAGCTTAAATACCAGCCTGGCAGGATCCTCACTCTTTTGGGGGGTGACCTGTGATTGTCCACCTTGATTTTTTTTTTTTTCACCTTGATGTTTTAGAAGGTCCTGTCTTATGTTTCATTGCTGTCTGCCTCCCTGAACTTTTCACGGCTGTTACTCATTTCCCCATCTATAGTGACACAAATACCAGCCGCTTCCACATGCTGGCTCTCTAAATATTTAAAGAAACCTGTAATGTCCTTTGGTTTTCTCTTCTACTGGCCTAACATCCATAATTCTCTCAGTGACTCACCTTAGGAAATGGTTTCCAGATTCCTTATCATTCCCATGGTTCTCATTGGTTACTGCCATTTAAAAAATACTGAACAGGGGCACCTGGGTTGCTCAGTGGGTTAAAGCCGCTACCTTCGGCTCAGGTCATGATCCCAGGGTCCTGGGATTGAGCCCCGCCTCGGGCTCTCTGCTGGGCAGAGAGCCTGCTTCCCTTCTTCTCTCTCTCTGCCTGCCTCTTTGCCTGCTTGTGATCTCTGTCAAATAAATAAATAAAACCTTTAAAAAAAAAAATACTGAACAGGGGGCGCCTGGGTGGCTCAGTGGGTTAAGGCCTCTGCCTTCGGCTCGGGTCCTGATCCCAGGGTTCTGGGATGGAGCCCCGGGTCGTCGTCGGGCTCTCTGCTCAGCGGGGAGCCTGCTTCCCCCGAGGCCCGCCCGCCTGCCTCTCTGCCTACTTGTGTTCTCTCTCTGTCAAATAAATAAATAAAAACATCATGCTCTAACTTTCAGTAAAGGGTCAGACTTGCAGGCCATCCCGTCCCTATCCCAACCACTCACCTCTGGCCTGTAAGACAAAAGGCAGACAAAGACAGTTCCTTGAATGAATGGGCCAGGCTCTCTCCTGATAACATTTTTTTTTTTTTTTAAAGATTTTATTTATTTGACAGACAGAGATCACAAGGAGGCAGAGAGGCAGGCAGAGAGAGAGGAAGAAGCAGGCTCCCCGCTGAGCAGAGAGCCCGATGCGGGACTCGATCCCACGACCCTGAGATCATGACCTGAGCCGAAGGCAGAGGATTAACCCACTGAGCCACCCAGGTGCCCCTCCTGATAACATTTTATTTATGGATACTGACATGTGAATTTCATATAATTTTCACATGTCACGTGACATTATTCTAATTTTGATTTATTTCAAGCACTGAAACATGCAAAACCCATCTGTAGCTTGAGGACCTTATAGGAACAGGCATGGGCTGGGTTTGGCCCAGATGTTGGAGGACAGGCAGCACCTGAGGCTGTGCTGATGCTTTAGCATGAGCACATGAGCCATTTTCAGAAGCTGCATCAAGCTGCTGGCTGCTTCAGACAAGGTGATCGGTTCCCTTAAGTCTCCCCCAATCTCAGTCTCTGTTCGGGGTGTCTGTGTGAGATCTATAAAAACAAGCAGCCTTGTAGCAACAACAGTGATTACCATAGGACTTTGAAATGTAAATGTGATGAATGACATCTGCTGATTTCAAGTTGGACAAAATGTTTCTGATTCTTGCTTCTGTTATTTACCGTGGTCGTGAATTCTCTTAGCTGGGTGGCAGATGTAATAAGCATGCCTTTCCGTCTTTATCCAAGCCCCCAACTTTTTGGTGACATCCGAATCACAAAATAGAGGTCATAACCCCTTAGCCCAGTGGCAGAAACCACAAGGCATTTGGGCATAGACATGAAGTCCCCGATTCTATTTTCCTAAGCTTAAGAATGGATCATTCTCTACTTCCTCATTAGTTTTCATGTTTAAAAATGGGTTCTCATTAGATGTTTTGTGAAACCGTTTAACTGAGATCATAATTTAGATGCAGAGGAGAAAATTTAGTAAATGGGGAAGCCAATTTTTTTCTTTTTTTAGTGTATAAACATTTAATTAAAATTATATATTTGTTTATGTGGGCATTTACTTAGCGAGTCTTTGCTTTCACAGGGGAAGGGAAAACACAGTGGGCCAACGTTTGTGGAACATTCTGGTGTGCCAGGGCCATTATGTTAATTATCTCATTTCATCCTCACAGACATCATGTAAGGTGGATCCTATTATCTTCATTTTATAGATGTGGAAATTGAGACCCATAGGATTTGTTAGTCATCCAGAGAGTCAGTGGCAGAGTTGGGTTCAAACTCAGGACTCTCTACCACAGATTCCATCTGTTTTCTCCAATAGCACCATTGCTTTCTATAGCCGGAGAAGTTGACATTCATTCATTAGCAAGTTAGTTGTGTTAGTATATAGACCATTAATCCTAAAATGGAAATGTATTCCTGAATTATTTACTGGAATGATACATTTTGCAGTGTATATCCCAGAAACTATGATACAAAATGAGAATTTTGACCTCCTTCTTGGGAAGAGAGTTAAAGATCAAGTTAAAAATCTATTGGCTTTTGCCATTCTTTGGTAAAACTGGAAACATAGATACAATTTTAGATTACCTTAAAGCTATTATATATCTTGAGGGAAATCTTGATTGTTTTTAGAAAGCTTCTATATTTATCTAGACTGTATCTTGCAACAAGGCACTTCAAGATGTCATTATATGAATATTCAAAAACTAATAGAGCCTAGATAATAATGAGTAATAATCTAAAGATACCCTTTAAAAATACATTACTTCAGGTGAAAATGGAAGTCTTGTAAATAAGTTTTTTATAATTCCCTATGCATTCTAATTCCACTTATCTCCTGAGTCTTTAAAAGCAGATTTATAAAAGGGAGATGAAACAAATTTTCAGGAAAAAACTCTGAAGCCCAGGAAGTAAGATGTACCTAATATTTTAATTGTGTGAAATGGATTCCTTCATCATAGCCAGTGCTGGGAGTGACAAAACCTTTGCTGAGATTATTGTATGAGGGAGAAATGAGGCTGTGGCTTTCGGAAGCTGGTGGCCACTCATGCTTAGATTATGAGCTCCTCCTCGGGTCAGGATTATCCTTTTTTAACTCCCCGCTGGTCACTTTTCTTTCCTTCTTTTCTTCTCCTTTTAAAAATATTTACTTATTTGTTTGAGAGAGACAGTGTGAGCAAGCGTAGTGGGGAGGGGCAGCGGGAGAGGGAGAGAGAAGTCCATGCAGACTCCACACTGGCGGGGGAGCCCTATGCAGGTGTGATCTCATGACCCTGAAATTATAACCTGAGCCAAAACCAAGAGTCAGATGCTTAACTGACTGCGCCACCTAGGTGCCCCCCTGCCAGTCATTTATGGTGCTTTATACACCATGCTTGCTTAGTGGAGGTTGGCTAGCAGCTTATGGTCATTTAAATTCAGATCCAATTATTGCATTGATTGTGATTTGGAAAACAGGAAAAAATAAATTTCTCTTTTAAATTTTTGTTTCATATTGAATATTGAATAGGTATGAAGCAATATGAACATGAACCCATTGCCCAGCTTACTAAGTACAATGATGCAAGTTCATTGAACACTCTACCTACTCCTCCTTGTTCCCATGCTCTCTGTGCACGTGGCATCATGGAGAAAGTTGTTTTCAACGGCTTGCCATTATTCTATTAAATTTTTATTTTGAGCTTTAATTCTTTTTTTTTTTTTTTTAAAGATTTTATTTATTTATTTATTTGTTAGAGAGAGAGAGAGAGAGAGAGAGCGAGCAC
>RCUC01001503.1:0-34610 GCA_003697995.1 Taxidea taxus jeffersonii | reverse complement strand
AAAAAAAGGAGCTGTACCAGTGAGTAGAGCCTAGTGACCTTCATCGAAATGGATGACTAGTAGAGAAAGAGCAGGGTTTTTTGTTTGTTTGTTTTTAGGTGTTTTTTTTTTAATGATTTTTTTTTTTAAC
This sequence comes from Taxidea taxus jeffersonii, assembly GCA_003697995.1. Classification (NCBI taxonomy): domain Eukaryota; kingdom Metazoa; phylum Chordata; class Mammalia; order Carnivora; family Mustelidae; genus Taxidea; species Taxidea taxus. The sequence goes on along the minus strand of RCUC01001503.1, from coordinate 34,480 downwards.
AAAAATTTATCCTTAAATGTACAACAGAACCTAAGACAACACTTCCTTCTAGGTATACATGGCAATGGAGGATGTGACAGGGAATCCAGATGTTTAAACAGGAATGCAATCAAGGATCACCAAGTCTCAGGCACAAGGAACAGCTTGCTTTTCCTAGATGCTTTAATTCCACCTGTGGCCAGGGGACCTGTCCCCTTGGCCTTCGCTTTTAGTTCCTTGGGTGTCCTCTGCTCATCTTTCTGTTTCTGCTTGAATGCCTTATCTTCTTTGTCCATCTCCTTGGCCTGCTTCTTGGGTGTCTTCTTGCCATCTTCGTGGCCAGATGTGGTAGCTGCTGCTCCATGTGTCATTTTTAAAACCAGGGAAGTGAAGAAGGCCATGTTGGTTGGGTGCTCGTACTGACCAGAGGAGGTTGGGGGGGCAATGAGAAGAGAGAGGCACAGACCACCAATAGTTAAGGTGTGGTCAGCAGCAGAAGAGCCCACGAGAAGCAAACATGGCCCAACGGACACCAGGGAGAATCTGACATCTAGAAACCAAGGGAGGAGACAGTTCAAGGAGGACACAGAATACTTCCTGGAAGGCCAGTCAGGTCAAGGTCAAACAGCACACAATGGATTTAGCAACAAAGATGACATTGAGTAACAAGGTGAGAGGTGGGTCCTTGGAAATGAGGGGAATGGAAGCCAGAAGAAAGCTCTCATCTCATGGAATTTCCTGAGGGAAACAAAGAATCATCAACAACACTTATTTGCAAAAGGCTTTGTGCCAATGATACAGTTTAAACTTTTTTCAAGCACTTTCATTTAGTTGGCAATTAAATAAGCACAAGTACATACCTTTTCCTTAATTACTGCTTTCATAATCTATTCACTTTCATGTACCGACAGGCTCCTCTGTAAAATGGGTTTGCTGAAGCATCAGATTCAAGCTGGGCTTGTGTGCGAAAGTTATTGTTAACTCCAACCAGCAACACAGTTTCTGTATATGGAATACGATGAGCAAAACCCTAGAACATGCTGCCTCACCTACCACAGAGATTCATTTAAAGCTAAGTCCTAGGGCACCTGGTTGGCTCAGTCAGCTAGGCATCTGACTTTGGCTTGGGGTCCTGGGATCCCATCCCACCTTGGGCTTCCCTGCTCAGCGGGGAGTCTGCTTATCTCTCTTCCCCCCCACTCTCTCTACCCCCCTCAAATAAATAAAATCTTTTAAAAATAAAGCTAAGTCCTAAAATTTTCTGTCTCCCATATATACATACATCTTAGAAAATTATTTTAATAGAATTTACTTTTTAAAGTATTGTTGCCAGAGGTTAGAATGAACCCATAGTGTATAGTGAATCATACTGTATTAGGTTAATCAGATTGTATTTCTTAAAAAATATTTTATTTTCAAAAGATTGTATTTTTAAGTAATCTCTATGCCCTACAAGGGTCTCAAACTCATGACCCTGAGATCAAAAGTTGCATGCTCCATCCACTGATCCAGCCAGGCTCCCCTTGTATTAGGGTTTTGTTGGTAGAGTCTTTCAGAGAATGTGATTTATTTAAGAACATGCTTAAATCAGGGTAATAATGGTCCTCACCTCTTACATTGTTTCAAGGACTTCTTCCTCTTAGTATATTTATCTAACTTTTTAAATAATGAGGATGGGGAACCTGGGTGGCTCAGTAGGTTAAGCATGGACTCTTGATTTCAGTTCAGGTCATGATCTCAGGGTCATAATACTGAGCCCCATGTCAGTCTCTGATCTGGACACAGAGCCTGCTTAAGAGTCTCTCTCTCCCCCTGCTCCTCCCCCTCTTCTCTCTCTCTCTCTCAAAAAAAAAAAAAAAAAAGCAAGTAATGAGGGCACACAGAATTAATTTTTCTTGCCTTAATAATGTTCCATGACACTACTTTAAGTGTAGCTATGCTTGTAAATTTCATTAATATATTTTTTAAAGATTTTATCTATTTACTTGAGAGAGAGAGAGATTGAGAGAATGAGTGGGAGTAGGGGCAAAGGGAGATATACCATGTAGTCAAAATCAATCGTTCTTCAATGTCTAGAAAAGGCTACTCTGCTCCAACACAAATGTAGCAATTTTAAAGAAAAAAAACTGGAAAAAAATTACTTCAGAATCTTTCAATTAAATTCACACTATTCTGCATGATTTTTGATCCACCATTTTAAATTGTAACACCTGAGGAGGAAAAGGTTATATTAACTCCAGTAAGGAGGAGAATATAGCTGAATTAAGAATAAAGAATTTTAAAAAATAATAGATTTTTCCTTTGTTTAGAGATTTTAATTAATTTTGAAATAATTGAATTTCCCTTCTACAGTGGAATTTGAATAAATTAGAATTTCTAAAGTAGAATTTGGAGCTCTTTCTGGACTTCTTCTCAGGAAAAGAATTCTTTAGTACAGTGGAAATAACAAGAAACCATGGGAAAGAGACCCACAGAATCATAATTATCCCACAGAGAAAGAAAAAAGCTAAATGGAGTCCAAGGATACTCTTTTAGAGATTAGGAAAGCAGATTTCAAAATATTTGAAGATAGGTAACATGGGATGGACAGAGATTCAAAACCCAGAAATAGTGCAAGACAACAGAGGACGAGCAACATTTGAATCATGTGGGATTGTATTATTAGGACTTTCGAGGGGAAGAAAAGGTACAGTCCGCCGCAAGCAGGATGCCTGCGAAGATTTCTGGGTGTGCTCAGACTTTCAAAGGGCACGAGCCGAAGATGAAAGCCCGGACACAACGAGGGATGATGGGCACAGACCTGAAAGAGATTCACAGAGGTTTATGCCCAGACGACTCTGAACCACATCCCTCAAAGGGAAAAATCTGTGGCTCAGAAATGAAGCCCGGGGAAGAAAGGCACAGGCACAGGCCCACTGCATGGTCTGGAGAAAACACAGAACAATTTCACTAACATTTTGTTTCCGTTTTTACCACGAGGAGCCTACTCTGGAAAGACGAGCGCATGCTGGCTCAGAGCAGCCAGGACTCCCCGTCTCCCCAGGGCCTTCTCCGAAATGCCACCTCGCAGGGCCCCAGGGTACAGAGGACATCTCTCTGGCAATCCCGGCAGTAGGCAGAAAAGGACACACATTCTTATTCCCCGGAGAGGGAAGGGGAGGAGCAAGGTCGACCACGGACCCCAGTGCTCTACATTACGTTCCAGAAACATTCAAGAATTTCACTGTGATCATTGAGAAAATAATTCAGCAAACCCTTGGAGCCAAATTAGGTTTATAAAATCACTCCATGCTGGCTTCTTTCTTTTCTTTCTTTCTTTCTTTCTTTTTGTTTAAAGATTTTATTTACTTATTTGAGAGAGTGAGAGAGAGAGAGAGATCGCAAGCAGCAGGAGAGGGCAGAGGGAGAGGGAGAAGCAGACCCCCGGCCAAGTAGGGATTCCCCATGCAGGAATCGATCCCTGGACCCTGAGATCATGACCTGAGCCGAAGGCAGATGCTTAATCGACTGAGCCACCCAGGTGCCCTTGTATGGTGTCCTTTAAATGTCTATGTATGCCTAATGGAAAAGACAGTTAGTTATGACCCATTGCATAGGTTAGTTCTACACGTGGGGCAAATGACTGAACCTGTCTGGGCTTGATTTTCTATAAAGTGATTATCTATAAAATGGGACTAATAATAACTATCTGGAAGGGCCAGTATTAAATGAAACTAGAGATAAAAAATACAAGTTTACGTAGTGCATCATAAATGTCGTTGTTGGTGCCATTAGGGTGGTGGTAGAGGTCGTAATAGATGAACAGTGATTTCATTTGCCACAGAGCAAACCAAGCAGTAAGTTTCTGCATGAAAATGGGCTTCCCCATCTGTATCAGGTAAGATTTTTGTCTGCAAAAAACAGACAGGCAGACGAAAAGTGACCTGGTCAAAGTGAATTTGTTTTCCCCATGAAGCAAGGTCAGTTCACCGTGTCATGGCTGTGGGTCTGCACCCCCACGGTGCTCTTGGGCTTTCTCTCATGGCCACAGGATAAGCCACTGCAGCTGCTCCAAACAGGAAGGAAACAGGAATGGGCACTCATCAAAGGCCTCTCACCCATTACTGGCAGGAAGATTGCTCTCACACCCCCTCCCTTCTCCTGCAGCCTCTCCCTCAGGTCATCTTGTGAGACACACTCCCCCCCCCCCAACTCCCTGACCTCCCTAAAAACAGGTATTTGTCAACCAATTTTATGTAGGTATTTATTTTTGTCATCCTATGTGAAGATTTACAAATATCTTTTTTCTTTGGAGATTTTATTTTTTTGAGACAGGAAAAAGCTTGAGGATGGGGGGTAGAAGGAGAGGGAGAAGCAGGAAGCCCACTGAGCAGGGAGCCCCTGGGACTCCAGGATCATGACCTGAGCCGAAGGCAGACACTTAAGTGACGGTGCCACCCAGGTATCCCAAATATATACATATTTTTCGTTAAATATTCTATTCTTGGGCACCTGGGTGGCTCAGTCGGTTAATCATCTGTCTTTGGCTTGGATCTCGATCCCGGATTCCTGGGATCCAGTCCTGGGTGGGGCTCTCTGCTTCTCCCTCTATCCCTCCCCCTGCTTGTGATCTCTCTCTCTCTCAAATAAATAGATGAAAAACCTTAAAAAAATTTTATTTTTAAGTAATTTCCACACCCAAGGTGGGGCTTGAACCTACAACCCCTAGATCAAGAGTCACAAGCTCTACCGATTCAGCCAGCTGGGCACCCTAAGATTTACAAATGTCTTTTCAAAAATTGGGAAGCACTGAGCCAGATGGTCTCTCATGATTGCTTCTGGCCTTATGACTCACTCTTTTGTCCCTTGTGTTTCATACTTTCTTTCCCAGAAATCCCCCTGATCTCATCTCCCTGTTTTCTTCCTCTTCCATTAGATGGATCAAATGTCTTTCAAAATATCACCTTCCTTTTCTGGCAATGCCACGGGAGAACAGCAGTAGAAAACAGTACGCCATAAGGGATTGCATAAGTGAGTGAGTGAGTGTGTGTGACTGTGAGCGTTGAGTGTGTGTGTGTGTGTGTGTATGTCCAGAGAATAGAGACAGAGAAACTAGGTTTGCCTTTTAACTTCGTCCTGTTATCTTTCAAACATAAAATAAAAAAAGTCTTCCACACCTTTCTGATCATTCCCCGGCTTGGCCCTCGCCCACCCTCCCCCATACCGCTCATCCTGGCCCCCTGCACTCTCTGCTCCCCACTTCTGCTGCCCTTATAAGGCAGGAGATTAAAAAGATCTCCATCTGCTGAAGAAGTAAAGCAGAAACCCTGAAACCTAGAAGCCCCCTCTCTATGGCCCAGTTTGCAGGGGGCTGGAGCCGGCACTGCCGCTCCCTGCCTTTCACAGGGAGGACTTCTTTCCTTCTCCCTCACTTTGGGGCTCACTACCCAGCCGTCCAGGGCCCACCTCGTTCCAGAAAGATAACACGGAATCCCAAACTCGGAGCCTGCCCCACTCACCGCCAGTGGGGGCCGTGATCCTGGCGTTGACTTGGACGGGTCAACCCTTAGATGCCACCGATGAAATAAGATCCTAGTCATTCCACACCGCCCAGATCACTACGGAATACAGTTTCAGTGGGATAAAGGGTGGGTCCCAAGAGCATCAGATAAGGATGGAGGCTCAGCAGCAGCGTAAGAGAAAGTCTTGATTTCAGAGGGCAGGAAGCTCAAAGGCAGCAGCAGCCTGACCAACCTCCAAGAAGATGGGGTGACTTTAGGAAGGTTCGGGACTCACCAAACACATGGACGCTTTATGCTGAATCCACAAAGGTCGTTCACAAATCAGAACTGAGATGGGGGTTCACCTGAGCTCCTACCCATGGAAGAAGCATTGATAAGCTAATTGGGACTCTTGCCCCAGAGAGGAACAGCCTCTGGCTTACCGGACGGTAGCCTGGGGCACGACTGGCTGTAGCCTGGTGGTTAAGCGCTCTGTTCCCGAAGTCCTACTTCCTGAATTCAAATTCTGCCCTTGCTGATCATGGGTAAAGTCTCCAGCAGCATCGTGAGAACCGAGTCCCGAAGATAATCTGGGCAAACACAGAGGACCTGCCCACAGTAACGTCAGTGTCCGCTTCCACTCTTGAGGTCCTCCCATCCTGATGCAGATAACGCTACAACTTTCCACAGGTGCCCCCGGCTGCAAAGAAGCATGGTGGGGGGGCATCCAGATAAAGTTTTCAGGAAGAGTCCCCTTATCAGCATAGTAAATAGGAGGTCCTCAGACTTCAATTCCAGAAACGCTGTGAAGGCATTCCATGAGGGCATAATCCTATTAAATTAAGAAAAAGTGGCTGAATGAAAATTTACAAAGGAAAGTTACGTTCTGTGGAACATAAGTGTCTCTCAATTTAGCAGGAACTCCCCACATTTGTGAGTCGCTTTTAGACAAGTGCGTGCTCATGTGTTGCTTATTTAATGTCTGCCAAATTATCAGAAAATCCTACCTGCTGGGGGTGGCTGTTGCATAGTGGAGCGGAACTTTCTGGCTCTAGGTCTCCTTTCTTCATAGGGCTGACTTGGGAGAGTAACTTTCTTATTGTTACTGTTTAGGTGGCTAGACCACGGGCGGCCAGAATCCCCTTTGTCCTTGATGGGAACAGAGTATCACCCACAAAATATAACTCTCCCCTGAAATAGAGCCTTTTAAACAGGTGTGGTCTGTAAACCACCTGCATCAGAAACTTTTTATCTAAAGGCCCAGGAATGCAGAGATCCAAATCCCGCTTCAGCACAGTAAATCCCAATTTCTGGGCACAAGGACTGGAAATCTGGGTTTTTAACAAGCACCCTAGACAATTCTCAGACACTCCAACAACTAAGGACAATCGTGCCAATGTTGGAACTCAACTAAAAATAGTTAAATTCTTGGGACGCCTGGGTGGCTCAGTTGGTTAAGCAGCTGCCTTCGGCTCGGGTCATGATCCCAGCGTCCTGGGATCGAGTCCCACATCGGGCTCCTTGCTCAGCAGTGAGCCTGCTTCTCCCTCTGCCTCTGCCTGCCACTCCGTCTGCCTGTGCTTGCTCCTGCGCTATCTGAAAATAAATAAATAAAATCTTAAAAAAAAAAAAAAGTTAAATTCTGCCCAGCTCACTGCTGGGCAAATGGCAAATAAATAAAATGCAGGCATATCCAAGAGACTCAGGTGTGAGGCCATTCCATCCAGCCAGAAAACCATTCTCCAAGCCCACCCTAGGGAACCCAGGGTATGGGTTAGGAAGAGGCAAGTGAGGTACTCATCCATGCACAAAACTTAAGGGGAAGCCACTCAGTAATCAAGATAATGAGTACCTCAATGCAATATTTTATTTTTTCAATGAAATATTTTCATAAGTCAAAACTAAAGCCAAGAAATCCACGATGAACAGAGTAACACAGTTTTTTAAAGATTTTATTTATTTATTTGACAGACAGAGATCACAAGTAGAAAGAGAGGCAGAGAGCAGAGATCCCAGAGGACCCTGGGATCATGACCTGAGCCGAAGGCGGTGGCTTTAATCCACTGAGCCACCCAGGCGCCCGAGAGTAACACATTTTAATTTAATTTAATTTATTATTATTATTTTTTTAAACTAAGCTCTACACCCAGCGCAGGGCCAGAACTCACAACCCCTAGATCCAGAGTCCCATGCCGTACCGACTGGGCCAGCTAGATATTTACTGGCCCAAAGTATCAAATTTTTTAAAATAAAGACCGGATCTGTACCAACCAAGTTTTCCTTTTGCTGTCGGCTCTCGTATGGCCCCTCTGGCCCACCAGGACCGCACTTTACTTTCTGGGTCAGATGGATCAACACCCATCTCATCCTCATGTTGCCATTCAGAACGTCTGAGGTCGAACACCTCATTTCATTGACTGGACACATTGCTCCTTCCTTCAGAAATAAAAGTTAGATCAAGTTCTGTGGTCCTTAACCAAACAGAATTTTATTCCAGTGACAGGATTAACTTGCCAAAGACATATAGGCTCCTAAGAGCCTCACCCACTCTGCCGACGCTCAATTTAAGGGACTCTCTGCAGCAATTACAGTGGCCATATAGGTCCCTCCGTGGGGTGTCACTCTGCCTCAGATGCCGCTTTCTGATAGACTCTTCTGGGTGTGTAAAATTTTAAATCCTTTATAAACATCAATGATTGGCATAATTGGTGTAATTATAGGTATCTAAAAAGCAGAAAATGCCTAGTAACAGCTGCCAATAGTTGGTTTCAGGAAACATGCAGTCACTTGTGGAGAGCCGAGCTCCGGTTTAAATGCTTGGGGAATATTACTTCCAGATGGACCGACTTGAATCAGAGATGGCGCAGAGATAGAGAGAAAAGGGCTCCCTCCCCAGGGACTCCCCAGGGACTGAGCCATGCGGGAATCAGGGGGTGGGACAAGTTCTCTGAGGAGAGCCTTCCCTGACTGATGAGTAGGAACAGGTTAGAGAAGCACAGTGGGCACCAGCCACTTACGGTTGGGAGCCCTAGAGATGAACCGTTTCAATTTCCCTTGGTCAGGTGTGTCGGTCCACGTTCCATGGTTATGGCCACTGTTCATGGCAGCCAAAAAGAGAAAACAACGGCAGTCCTCGTGTGCAGATGCCTGTCTTCTTACAAGTGCGCCTGGAGGAATTGGGAATATCTTGCATTTTTCTACTCCCTAATTATTTGGGGCTAAGTTTCATCCATAACATGCTTGCGGGTTATTGAGAAGGTCTTTGAGCCAATCTTGTTCGTAATGTGTGTTTGCATATATTAGGCAAAGGTATTTGGGCATAATAGGTATCTGCGATCTCGGAATATGGACCATAACACCCTCCCACTCTTTTAGAGAACACATGGGTTTGGAAGGGGAAGGGAAAATTATTGGGAGATCCCCAAGGGCCCCGCTGTCATCGAGCCTTCCAAAATGGTGACCAGTTACTAACGTACAGCTGGAGATGTCCTGCCGTGTTTCCTGAACGTTCTCCCTTCACTTTGTCAAATGACTCACCTTTTTACGAGTGGACAGCTTTATTGACCTTAACTGGCATCGTGTTTTTAAAATTAAATATGTCTAGGGCTACCTGGGTGGCTCCGTGGGCTGGCAACTGACTCTGGATTTCAGCTCAGGTCGAGATCCTGGGGTCAGGAGTCTGCTTGAGGGTTCTCTCTCTCTCTCTCTTCCTCTGCCCCTCCCCCTGTACTCTCCCTCTCTAAAATACATAAATCTTTTTTAAAAATAAAACAAAATGTAAATATGTCTAGTTTAAGAAAATGAGAAGCACTTGATTTAAGTTTTAACCATATGGATGTTCTTCTAATATCAACCTAAGAGTAGTCCTAATGGAAAGACACTGGGTTTTATTTTATTTTGAGGGGCCAGGGAGTTTAATAACAATTTGGATAATAATAGTTAATTTGAGACTGTAGACCGCTGCTTTCTAGGATTATGTTAGAGTTGGGGGATTTGGTAGGATTAATCTAGTGCAATGGGTCAAATGGCCTCTAATGCTTCTTTGGAATCTAAAAAGTTACAAATTCTATGATCATGGGGTGCCTGGGTGGCTCAGTCAGTTAAGGGTTTGACTCTTGATCTCAGGGTCTTGAGTTCAAGCCCCACCTTGGGCTCCATGCTGGATGTAGAGCCTACTGGGAAAAAAATTTTTTTTTTTTTCTGTGATCAGTGACTTTATTTTTTATCCCAAAGCATGTTTTCTTTTTCATTTTTTTAAGTAGAATTTTTTTTTTTAGATTTTTTTTTATTTATTTGACAGACAGAGATCACAAGTAGGTGGAGAGGCAGGCAGAGAGAGGGAGAAGCAGGCTCCCTGCTGAGCAGAGAGCCCGATGCAGGGCTGGATCCCAGGACCCTGAGATCATGACCTGAGCCGAAGGCAGAGGCTTTAACCCACTGAGCCACCCAGGCGCCCCTAAGTAGACTTTTTATCTAAAATAGATGAAAGAGGAAGTGTTCTGGTTACATGTTTATGTGTGATATTCTCTGAGCACATCTGTTTCAAGGAGTAAGAAAGGGAGGTCGTGAGTTTTGGGCATCATGAGAACTAGATGGGATGAACGCCCTTTCTTATATGTAAAGGCATCTTATGTCCATCCCAAAATATCTTTTACCAATTTGCCACACTGATGTCTCACCAGTAGATTATCGTGTGATAAGATTGGCATCACAGAGCAAGAAGAAAACAAAACAGAGTGTCTAATAACATTGTGGTAGGAGTCCATAACTTTCTGGTCACTTCCAATTATTAAAGAGTCCACAGAGGCACACCTGCACGGCTCAGTTGGTTATGCTGACAACTCTTGATTTTGGCTCAGGTCATGATCTCAGAATCTTGGGATTGAGCCCTGCATTGGACTCTGCCCTCTGCATGGAGTCTTCTTGAGGGTTCTCTCTCCTTTTGCCCCTACCCCTGCTCAGGCTCACTCTCTTTCTAAAATCAATACATAAATCTTTAACAACAACAACAAAGTCCATAGAGTTTTCAGGAGGCCTGGCTGGCTTAGTCCGTAGAGCATGTGACTCTTGATCTTATGTGTTTGAGCCCCTTATGAGTTTGAGGATGATGAGTTTGAGCCCCATGTTGGGCATACAGATTACTTAAAAATAAAATGTTTTAAAAAAAGACAAGTCCAGGGACGCCTAGGTGGCTCAGTGGGATAAGCCGCTGCCTTTGGCTCAGGTCATGATCCTAGCGTCCTGGGATCCAGTACCACATCAGGCTCTCTGCTCAGCAGGGAGCCTGCTTCTCCCCTCCCCTCTCTGCCTGCTTGTGTAATCTCTGTCTATCAAATAAATAAATAAAATCTTTAAAAAAAAAAAAAAGACAAGTCCATAGTTTTAAAATTTACCCTCAGACTTGACTTAAATCTGCTGTCCTCTTTCTCACAATTTGAGTTGCTTGAAATGTAAAAATGCTTTCTTCCCATGCCACCTCAAAACTTAGCTCCTCTAGTGTGTTGGGTGGGTGGGGGGTATGGAGCAAAGACAGGGAACAATACAAATACTCATTTACATAACTGGCCACTGCCTTCTCACCCTCTCTGCTGATTCCTACTCAGCTGCCTAAACTCATGATCGAACAGAATGCCAATCCCACTTCTTACAGGTACCCTAATCCCTTGGAGAATCCCTCAGAACTTCCCATCACTTGGCTTTGTAACCGAACAAGGTCTGCTGTGCTCCCCACAGGGATGTCTCAAGACTCTGATTCTTTTCCTTCCTCTTCTCTAGTTTTCTGCTTACTTGGACTTGGCCGGTGGGGTGAGAAGGAGAGTATTGACTACATTTGCTAATTCTGCTCTAGATGATTATAGTAGGGGCCTTGGCCCCCAACACTGGACCCTGTCTTTATGAATGTGGTATACTGGGGCACCTGGGCGGCTCAGTCAGTTAAGCATCCGCATTCCGCTGTGGTCGTGATCTCCCAGCCCGGGATCAAGCCCCACGTCAGGCTCTCTGCTCAGCGGGGAGTTTGCTTCTCCCTCTCCCTCTGCCTCTCCCCCTGTCTGTGCTCTCTCTGTCTCTCTCCCTCTCAAATGAATAAATAAAATCTTAAAAAAAAAAAAAATCTGGTATTGGGAGACGGTCAAGACACGTAGGAAAACCAAGAGCATACCTGATCAGCATTAATATCTACACCTTCTTGATGCAAAATTAGGCAACCAATTAAGGGTGCTCACTAGAGCCATGGACTTTAAATTGTGTTTCTTCCAGAACGCTCACAAAATTTCCAGTTCCCTTACAATCATGTGTTTCTTTGAAATAGAGCCCCATGATTTAGGTTACTTGAGCGAGCCTCTGTTTCTTGCAAACATAGAGCCTAAAGAGAGTAAAGCCAATAGCACAGCAACGAGAACCAGCCTGGTGAGTTCTAACGAAAAAGAAAAAGACCCTATACCCTGGCACCATGGGGTGGGGAATCAACCCTATTGCTGTGATCATTGTTTTTTTTTTTTTAAATCAGGTATGTTATCAGAGACTTGTGATAGAAGCATCATCTCAGAATGATTTACAGATACTCCTGCTTACTCATGCAAATAATCTATCCACCCTCTCTGGGGGTGGGGGAAAGGATTGTTTTCAAAGTTTGGTTCAATTTTTTTTTTTTTTTAGTTTGTTTAATTTGTCATCTTAGACCTATCAGTGATTTTTCTTTTTCTTTTTTTTTTTTTTTTTAATTTATCTCCAACACCCACTTCCTACCTAACCAGCTCCAGGATGGGACACCTGTCAGGAGCCCATGTTTCTGGCACGAGCAATTCCACCTCTGGGAGCTACTCAAGGAACGCCCCCCCCCTCCATGTTTGCACAAATACGTTGTAACAATCAAAACTGGGGATCTTCCTAAACCAATGTTTTTTAATCTACGTGACTACAGGGTACGTGTTCAGAGCACACTTACTACCATCTTGAGAGATTATTTGGGGAGAGTCTTTGGGCGACTCTATTTGGGAAACTCAAAGTACTTTTCACCTTCAGCAACACCTTCCCCCCGGCCCCCACCCCCCTATTTTTTTCCTGCGTGCTCACCCCCAGCATAAGTGAAAAGTCAGCAAGTCCTCAAATGTAATAGCATCCTTTCTTTCAAATGGCAGGCTTCTGGACCTGCTCTGACCAGGGGGAGGAACAAAGTGCAATGTGTTTTTAGACTAAAGTCCCACAACTTCCCAGGAACTTCAGATAAATTATTCAGTGTCTCAGGGGCTTGGCAAACAAGAGAGATAAAAGGGCCACATTGGGAGTGTGGGAAAGGGGAGGGAGAAAGCAGAGGCCAAGATGAAGGTCAGGAGTTCCCGAAGAGGTATTTTCACAGGTTTTAGGTGTTGGAGCTGGGGAAGTTAGGACCAGCGCTGGTAAGAAAGCGGCAATTAACCACCTATGCCAGGGTGGCTGATTGATTGATTGTTAAGTAAGGCTCGGCTGCTTAGCTCTTATAAAAGCAGTGATATGAACCATACACTTCAGCCAATCATCGCGCTCCAGGGCTGGGCATTCACTATCTGGAGCATAATAGTGTTTTCATTTGCCTAATGTCTTTCAACTGTGGACTGTGTCAGGAAACAGCACACTCCTTATGTGTTTAAAAACTAGTCCAAAGAATTATGTATAGGGGAAGATATCTAGGGAACCAAGCAGGCTCAAGGACGATATTTCATTTGATTCTTCTGTCATGGCCTATCCTTAAAAAAAAAAAAAACAAAACCAAAAACCCACCTCAAACTGAGTATCATTTGAATGTCTTCTGCGTGATGCAAAGCAATGTTGCATATTGGTGCACAGATGAGCTACAACGTTGCTCAAAAAAATCTACAAGGTAGAGGTAGGCCCTTGGAGAATCTTCCTGCCATGACCTGACTTCGGCCCAGCATGTCTGGCCGTCCTCCATAAACCAACTGCCCTGAATGGAAAGTGCCGGAAGAAAACAAAATGGGTGAAACTTACTATCACCTGTCCCCCCTGACCCAGACGCAGGGAGTCACACGGTTAAGTAAGGCACAACCCAAAATGCAGCAGCCTGGTCAGACAGCCCCCAGGGAAATACCGCTGGGTGATGTGAGTTTTTTTCTTTCTCCTTCTTCTTTTTAACATTGAGAAGAAAAACAACACATGCAGGAAACCATAAAACCCTTCAAGTTAACTGTAGCCAACGGTCAATCTCATTAGGATATAATGGGTAGCTTGTGGCCCTCTCTATAAAGACTGAATGCGTTCCTCTGAATAATTTCCAATTTTCTCACTTACTCTCTGCCTTTGAGGCAGCAAAGAGAAGTTTCGCTCTCTGTATTTGTACCTTTCTCTTCTCCTGTCTGTTACCTCTTCCGATCCTCAGTCTCAGAGTTCATTTTTTATCTGAGCACATTTGGTTGAACTGAATATATGCAAATATTCAACCTAGCTCATCACTTAAAAAAATTTTTTTTTGTTTTTTAAAAGATTTTATTTATTTATTTGACAGGGAGAGAGGGAACACAAGCAGGCTTCCTGGGGAGCAGGGAGCCCTATGCGGGGCTCGATCCCAGGACCCTGGGATCATGACCTGAGCCGAAGGCAGGTGCCCAATGACTTGAGACACTCAGGCCCCCCTAGCTCATCACTTAATCTAGCTCTTTCAACCAGGATAGTAGGAGAGCCTCCTTGGGAAGTGGATCGCCAGTCAGAGGGCCGACAGAATCCGGGTCCATAGGCCTAAGGCCTTGGCTAACGTCTGTTTCTCTGTTACCGAAGTGAAGACATCTAGTACTGAAATCAGAACTTGGCTCAAGAAGAGGTTTCCATGAGAGACTGTGGACTCTGAGAAACAAACTGAGGGTTTTGGAGGGGAGGGGGTGATGGTTGGGTGAGCCTGGTGGTGGGTATTATGGAGGGCCCATAATGCATGGGGCACTGGGTGTGGTGCATAAACAATGAATGCTGGAACACTGAAAAGAAATAAAACGGAAAAAAGAAAAAGGGGTTTCTGGGGCCTTTCTCTCACTTCTGACCTCCTGACCTCAGACCGGTCACTGAGCCACTCTGAACTCAATTTCTCCATATAAAGAAAGGGAGTAATGATCCCTTGCTGCACACTTACTGGGAGAAGATGTTAAAATGCCATGGGGGCAGGGATTCTCAAATTTAGGGAATACTGCAAATATGGGGCGTTTGCTTAGGGCCCAACCTGAGTCTGGTCATCTTTATAATCTCTGCCCTTAACAAGAATGTCCAGGTAATTCTCATGGACCAGACCGGAAGACACTGATTCTGGGGCATTTATTTTTAGGAACCCAGGGTCTTGCATGTTGCTGGCATTGTAGCAGGCTTGTGCAGGTGCTGTCTTTTCTATAACCACCCACAGGGTAAGGGACTAGCATTGAATGAGTCCTTATGGTATGCTAGGCATTACACTGGTATTCTACACTAAGTAATTTTGCTCCATATTCACAATGGCCTTAAGTGTCAGAGAGCATTCTTCCTATTTAACAGAATACTGAGGTGTAAAGAGGCTGAGAAATTTGATCAGAGTCCCTGAGCTAGAATTCCCAGCCTGGGTTAAGTCCAGGGACCCTACTGACCACAGCTGTTATAGTGAGCAGGCTAATATGTAAAAACATTTTGGAAGCTCTTACATTGAACCAATGTAAATGTGAAGTCAACAGATAAGACTTAAACATTTGTTATATGCAGCTGAGCCAGGGAAGGCAGATTTGGGGCCACCAGAAGTAGTTAAGGCCTGGTTCCAGTTCTCCAGGAATTCCAGTTGAATGGGAGACCAGTTTGGCTACATTGGGAGTTTTGGAGAACTGGAAAGGCAGGCTAAAGCCATCTTGTGAAGAGCCTCAAGGGGCAGCACGTGAATTTCGCATTCTTTCCTGGACAGACGGGAATCTGGTAGATTTTGAGTCTGAAACACCATGCACCCCCTTCTCCACTTTAGTTTTTTGAAAGATAGCCAGAGTAAAAGATCTAGAAATGCATCTGGGGAGGATTTTCCAGGATGGACAGGAGGGGTGAAGATAGATGTTAGCAAATATGGGTTTAAAAAGTAGTGTATAGGCCTCAAATGCTAAGGAAATAAAAAGGGGAGAGGGGCTAAAACAAAACCAATAGAAAAATAAAGCATACCAACCTTCCACCCTGAGACACCGAACGGGTAAGATGGATTTGTATTTCTAGCAGAATTCTTAGTTTCCCTGGACACAGGATCTTTCTAATGCTTCCGTGGGATCCTTAAATTATTTTAAATTTATGATTAAACATTCTGACCCCTAGCATTCCTCAAACCACCATTTCTAATTCATGATGACCCTATAAGCACAGGAAGTACTTAGTAACTTATGTTGCCTTCCACTTCCCAACCCTTTGCTTTCACTTTCTTCAGAATCCCTGAGCGTCCTCAGCACCCCCTCCCTAGTCTCCAGAGCAGCTGGAGCAGATCCAAGACGCCATTTCACGCACTCAGCCCACCCTATCGGCTTACACGCTCTGTTTTTTCTTGGCACTTACAGGTACTCAACTAGGAAGTGACAAAATGGCATCAGCAAGTCTACTGGTTTACATTTCTGATGGAGCTAAAGGCCAGAAGCAGTGTATTTAGGGAAAAACGGTTTGATGGCCTTAAAAAAAAATCTGAAATTTATTCTTTTCTCCAGATCCAAATGTTCTGAAAGAAAGAGCCGTACTAAACTGGTTGGTTTTTCAGGTTTATGGTGCCTTGTACCACCCAACGCATGAGGATTCCCTGTGAATGAGAAAACTGCTTCAGAGGAAAGTAGGATAATGTTCCCCATTACCTGCTAGAAAGACACACACATTTAGGCCTTTATCTTTACAGGAACATTATCAAAGTTCTTCAAGAAAATAGTCAATGCCTCTGCCTTGACATGAAAAATAAGGGGGAAATACACAGTTCTAGAAAGAGAACCCTCCAAAATAAAATGTAAAAAATGTATCACACTGGCTTCACTTAGGTCAAGGTTTTGATACTTTGGATCTGAAAAAAACCCAAAACAATCACATTATCGTTTAAGGACAAGGAACAAAAATTAAATGTAAGCACTTTATAAAAAGCCCCCCCCCCCCCCATTGCAAAGGTTTTGAAGAGACTCAAGATGCCATGTTTTCTTAAGGTCTTCTTAAAAGACCTTAAGACCTTCTTATCATTGTAGAACACAAATGCAATTAAAACTGTTAGCAAAATGCAAGGAAAAAAACTGGAAACTGCCAGCTGTAATAATTTTAAAGAGGTGAACTTATCCTGAAACACAACAGTTACACTATTTTGGAAGTAGAGATCACTGCTCTTCCTTGAGCAAAAATGTGCTTGTTTTCTACCAGTCTCCAAAAATCTCTTCTTCTGCGATGCAGGATACTCCCCTACCTAGAAGCAGTCCTGAGGGTTAAAGATTATTTCCAAACACATCTGCTCCTTAACCCCTTCTCTCCAGTGCTAAAAAACTAGAAGACACACATCTTTAATTAACAAACGTTTTGGACGTGAAGATGGGTTTTGTTAGTTAACGGCAAGAGTTAACCCTCAAAGTAAACAGGAAATAGCGATACTTAGCAAGAGGCGTGTTCCGAACCAAGTCCTAATGGGCCTTTTTCCTCCATGCACACAGGCCTCAGGAATACAGCTGTGTCCCATGCATATAAAACGTACAGATCTCCCCTAGCTGAATGCGTGCTACTCCCTGAACCAGGGGGGAGGGCTGGATTTCCTGTCGGTCCTCAGGGAGCCCACTTCTCCAGGTCCTCCCTATTGCTGCATTTCTCTCACATTAAGAACCCACAGAATGGGCATGGCACAAAATGGAGATCTTCTAGCACCCGGTGAGCCTTTCTGCTTCGGAGGAAAAAAATGTATCCAACTTCTCCATTTCGAAATTAGCGATGGCTTCCTCCTCCACAATATATTGGTAATTTAAAAGGCTTATTTGTTCTTGATCCGTGTAAAGCAGTCCTAGCCACCGCTGGATGGTAACTACAGGGCCGGAGGAGGAGAAAGCAGTTTTAGGAACAGGAGGTTAAAATGCAGATCAGCCGGCCAGTTTTCCTCTGTAAAGAATCCTCTCCGTGTTGCCCTTCCCCCTCTTTTTAAAATTTCAAGACAAAGGGCGTTTATTTAAATGTGGTAAACTCTGAGAATTCCTAGAAAGCGTGTAGAGTTGACACATACTCATTTCAGGGTCAGAGCTGGCCAAATTTGGCCAAGAGGAACTTGGTATTCCTCAGGAAGATAGCATTTAACAGGCTGCCCTTGGAGAAGTTAGTGTTTCAGAGCTAGAGCAGATGGGAGAGCTCCACCCGGGAGGGCCCTCCCAATCTCGGGCTCTGGGCACAGAATAATGACAAAAGTCGAGATTTAGGGTTCAGTTCCAGCTGATTTTATTTCCTTCTCAAAAAAAGTTATTTACAGAAGGTATATATCAACAATCTGACAGGCAGTGAACTTGACATGATTAGCTGGCATGATTTTTTCTTTTTTCTTTTTTTTTCCCCCAAAACATTTTTTTTTTTTTTTGTGGCCTTGAATTTTAAGACAAATATTCTACACGGCATATTGCACAGGATGGATGGCAAAAAAAAGTTTAAAAACAAAAACCCTTAACGGAACTGCCTTAGAAAGGCAGACGTCCTAGTGCCTGTCATGTTATATTAAACATACATACACACAATCTTTTTGCTTATTATAATACAGACTTAAATGTACAAAGATGTTTTCCACTTTTTTCAATCTTTAAACACAACAGCTATAAACCTGAACACATATGCTATCATCATGCCATAAGACTAAAACAATTATATTTAGCGACAAGTAGAAAGGATTAAATAGTCAAATACAAGAATGAAAAACGCAGTACATAGTGTCGCGAACTCAAATCGGCATTTAGATAGATCCAGTGGTTTAAACGGCACGTTTTTGCTTATAAAAAAAGTGCAAAAAAGATGTGGTTTACAAGTTAAAGCTACAGGATCCCTTTTTGCTGTAAATGCACCAGTTTTAAAGCCTCTGGCAGAACGGTATTTTATTTAAAAAATTTGTCTTTTCTTAAAAGCCTAGCAGTGTCTGGCTAATTCTCCTCCCCTTTTTGTAAGACTGGGGTCGATGGGTGGACACTGGTGGCAGGTTAAGGGATACTGTCACTTTAAGAAGCCTGCAGATTGAAGTGTAAACATGGAGAAATTAGGGGCTGATTCTTTAAACTGTGTGAGATATTAACCAGCCGCCCTATTATAAAATCAGGAAATCCAAACAGCGATTTACACCGATTAACACCCCCTTTATATATTTTTTACAAAAATACACTGAGAAAATAATCAAACGTTTTCATCTCTCTTGTCTTTTTTTGTTTTTTAAAAGTGTCAAAAGTCTACATTTAAATATAAAAAATTAAAAGTTAAAACTCTAGCCCTTCAGTGAAGGAGACGTAAAATGGCGTGGGTAACAACAAACTACCAAAAAAAAAAATAATAATAAAATAAAATAAAGAAAAAAAAAAGAACAAAAGGAAAAAAAGGAAGGAATAAAGGAAGTCAAAAAAGAAAAGAAAGCAAACCAAAGATTAAAGTAAAAACGGGACAAAATAAGAAAAAAAAAATGTTTGGCCAGTATAAATACGTCCACATATAAAATGGCATCTGATTACATTTACAAGGAAAAAAAATACGAGGATGAAGCATCGGTGAGGGAAAAAAACACGTCTTCTCATTTACACCTATAAGGAATAAACACATACACACTGAGAAAAAATTTGGTCCTGAATTGTGTTCTTTTTTTTTTTTTTTTCTTAAAGTCCAGCACAGATTTGAGTTGCGTTTGAATCCTTTAAAGAGTTAAGAATGAAAAAAAGCTGGTGATAATTTTGTTGTAGGAATCAAACATAGCGCCATCTATCTGCTTTTTATATTATCCTACACTATTTTAAAAACTGCTCAACAGTCTTATACAGAAATCTTTAAAAGATAGACAGGATAACATGCTATATTAACCCCACCAGTGAAATAATCCAACACCATCACGATTCCGATTTTAAGAGAAGAAAAAAACCTTTTTCCCCCCCCGCCCGAAACCACTCGCCCCTGCACGGCCCCCGGCACCACATCAAACAGTCCGCTCTCCCGCACGCCCGCGGGCGCGGAGTCTCACCTCGCTGATTGCGGGGGTGCGGGGGGCGGGGGCCGCCAGGACGCGCCACCTGCCCCCGAACGTGCAAACCCGTCCCAGTTCCTCCGCGGCCCCCCCCGCCCCGCGCCCCGCCCCGCGCCCCTCGCCGCGCTCCCCCGGGGCTCTCCGGGCACTCGGCATCTCCTCCTCCGGCTCCGGGGGTGGGGGGCGGTGGGGTGCACGGGGAAAAAAATGGGGGAAAAAAAGAAGGAAGGAAGGAAGAGGAAAGGAAGGGAAAAAGGAAGAAAAACCCAACAAAACGGGAATCCGCCAGCGTGGAGTCTCTCTGTCCCGGCGCCCGAGCCCGCCCCCCCCATATCTGCCGTCGGTCCAATTCCACGCCCGGAGCCTTCCGTCTTCTTCAGGGGGGAGGGGATGGCGGGGGGTGCTGAGAACTCAATCCCCAGGGGCGCGTTGGGTTTTTTTTTTCTTTTCTTTCTTCCCCCCCTCCTCTCTTGACCAAGAAATGAGATAAAATAAAACAAAAACAGCAAGGGGGGGCGATGAAAACAGGGACGAGATTCCTTCAGTCTCTAGAAAAACTACCAAGTCGGCTTCTTGCTGGGGGTGCAGCAGACAAGTCCGGAAGCTCGTTGGAATGGGGGGGGGTCTCTTCGGGCAGAGGGGAGGAAACTCCAAGTAGCTTCTTTTGCCATCAACAACAACATCAAGAACAACAATAAAAGGTCGCCCCTCGTCTCCCCGCCGCCTCCTCCGCGTCCCCGCGGCCGGGGAGGTGGGGGATGGGAGCGCGGGTCCCCAAAACACCGCCGCGCTCCTCTCCAGCCGGCCCCGCTCACTTTTTTTTTTCTTTTCTTTTTTCCCCCCCTTTTCTCTTCCAACTCTTTCTCTGTCTTTTTCTCTTCTTCTTCGTCTCAATCTTCTTTTTTTTTTTCTTCCCTCTCTTGCCCCCGGCCCTCTTCTCCCAGCCCGCGCGCGCGCCCGTCAGTAGGTGAAGACCAGGTTGGAGATGCTGGACTCGAGCCAGTCTCCCGAGATCATCTCGCTCACCTCGGGCGTGCAGTAGTCCGGGAACTCGAAGTGCGAGCCGGAGCCGGGCTCCAAGTTAAAATCCAGGTCCCGGTCCAGCGCCGACGACGAGCTGAAGCTGCCCAGGGACATGCTCTCAAAGTTTGAGCTGGGGTTCAGGTCGAGCAGGTCGTCTTCGAACTCGTCGTCGGAGGACGAGGAGCCCGACGACGAGGACGAGGACGAGTGGGACGAGGCCGACGAGGACGCGTGCGAGGGCGCGCTGGACGGCGCGGGCGAGGCGGCGCGCAGGCTGGCGTAGCTGCGGTGGTCGGCGGGCGAGCGGCCGGCGGCGGGCGACGAGGCGGCGCTGCTGCGGCCGCTCAGGCTCGGCGCGTCGGGCGAGCAGCCCGCGCCGCCCTCCTCGTACAGGCCCAGGGGGTCGCTGGGGTCGGCGCCCGCGCCCACGCCGCCGGCGGGCGAGGAGGACGCGCCCAGGCCGCCGAACAGGTAGACGCGCTTCACCTTCTTGTCGGCCAGGGGCTTGCCCGGGGCCGCGAGGCCGGCCGAGGAGGCGGAGGCGGCGGTGGAGACCGAGCCCGCCGCCGCCGCCGCCGCCGCGCTGGGAGTCCGCGCCTTGTACAGCGAGTGGTGGTCGGCCGCGGCGCCCAGGGGCAGCAGGGCCTGCTCGGCCGCGAAGGAGGCCGAGGCGCCCGCGGCCGCCGCCTTCCCGCCGCCGCCGCCCGCCAGGAGGAGCTTGGCGTGCGGCTTGCTGACCCCGCCGCCCGCGCCGCCCGCCACTTTGGAGCCGCAGCTCTTTTTCTGCGCGGGTTTGGAGTTGGCGCCGCCGCCGCCCGCGCCGCCGCCGCCGCCCCCCGCGTTGCCGCTCCCGCCCCCGCCGCCGCCCCCGTGGCCGCCCCCGCCACCGACCTTGTCTCCCTTCTCCCCGGGCTTGGAGGAGGCGGCGGCCGAGGCGCCGGAGCTGGCGTTGCCGGACTTCACCTTCTTCCTGGGCCGGTACTTGTAGTCGGGGTAGTCAGCCATGTGCTTGAGGCGCAGCCGCTCCGCCTCCCGGATGAAGGGGATCTTGTCGCTGTCTTTGAGCAGCTTCCAGCGTTTGCCCAGCCGCTTGGAGATCTCGGCGTTGTGCATGTCGGGCGACTGCTCCATGATCTTGCGCCGCTCGATCTGCGACCACACCATGAAGGCGTTCATGGGCCGCTTGATGTGCCCGCTCGGCGTCTTGCACCAGCTCGGGTCGTCGGCCTTGCCGCCCGTGGACGCGGTGGAGCCGGGCGTGGGGGAGGAGGCGATGCCCAGCTCCAGGCCGGCGCCCGAGTCCGAGCTCTCGCCGGCCAGCAGCGCTTCCGTGTTCTCCGCGTTGTTGGTTTGCTGCACCATGGCCCCGGCTCGGCGGGCGCCCACGCGCGCTCACACCCTCGCGGCGGCCGCCGCGGCGCGATCGCCGGGCCCTCCCGGCTCCCCGGGCCAAGCACACGCCGAGCGGGAGGACGCGCGCGGCGGCCGTGCGGGCCCCTCCACTCCTCGCCGGGGCGGTGCTGGGCGCAGGGAGAAAAGTCTCCAAAGGGCGCGGGGAAGGAGTACTGTGCCTCTCGCAGAGCAGTTATAGTTCCCGGGCTGGAGAGTCTCCTCTCCCTCCCTCTGCTTCTCGCTCTCGCTCGCTCTCTCACCGCGCCGCAGTTTGCTCTGTCTCTCGGCTCTGAGTCTGGAGACCGTGCTAAAGTGGAGAGGAGTTTCTTGAATGCTGGCTGCTGAAGCTTCCAGTGCAAGTTTCTCGCCGCCTCCCAGGCAAGTCTTTTTTTTTTTTTTTTTTTTTTTTCCTTCCCCTGAAGCAGTTGGTTCCAGTTCACGAGCGCTCTCAGGAGCTCAGGAAAGCGACATAGTCTCTATCACTTAGTCCCTTTCCTACCATGCAAAGCAAAAAAGACTCTGGCTCCAGGACTCTCTGTGGGCGGAATCGGCACTAAGGAGTTTGTGCAATTATTTTGTTGCAAGGTAGGAAGCCAAAAAGCCTTCGTGCAACAGACTGGCATGAATAAATGTATGTCTCCCCCTCCCTTCTGCAAGAAGGGAGCTGGTAATGGCAGAGTTCCTCTAATGCAGACTCTTAAAGAGCGTGCAAGAACTAGAGACCCCGGAGCGAAACAGGCCTCTTCCCCTCACACAGTTTCTCTTGCTGCAGCTTAGAGCAGACCCCAATTCCGCCTCGCGCCTCTTTATCCTTTCACAGTCTTGGCCGCGGCCAATCAGCCGCTGTAACCAACGCTTCCTCGTGCCAAGCCCCTCCCCCGGGCTTCCCATTGGCTTGGAACCCGATGCAATAATAATCTCCGCGTGCAATGAGAAGCTCCAAATCTGACCTCATTCCAATTTACAGAGCAAACTTTTTAAAAGGGCTAGAAGTACAGCTGAGATTTCTGCTGCCTTTTTTCCCTTTTGCTGTGTGTGTGTGTGCGTGTGTGCGTGTGGTGTGTAAAGAGGATGTTAATGCATGAAATTATTAAGGGGAGAGACGGAAATGTATTCTAACCATTATGTTAGATAACAAGGGGCTTGGAAGTTGGGGGGGGGGTAAGGGTGAAATACTGTAAATGGAAGCTTTCTGCTTAAAAGCCAAGTGATTATTTTTATTAGTTCTTTTCAGTACTGGAATAAAGAATCAGCCTCGAGTGCAAAATCTGTCCCTCGGATCCTTCATAAAGCCAGGGATGTAAAAGGGGGGAAGGAAAGCCACAACAATAAATCAATGGCTATTGAAAACCATTAAGAAAGTGGTACCTAGACACCTGTCATCACAATTATTTTAACAGCTCTAGGTGCAGCACAGATGTTGATGTATTGTGTAAATCCCTTCAGAGCAATTTTTGTGCTGTTTGTGGAAGGCAGAGAAGAGGAATTTTTGCAATAATTGCTTGCTCTCTTAACCAAACAGGGGTTAACTATGCTTATTTAATGATTTAAACTCCCCTATAAATCCTGGATAGCCCAAACAGAGGAGCTCTCCGTTGGAACACATTACAGTGTTGCCTACATAACTCAAAGGGAGAATTTCCATAGGGTTTCCTATAAGATGGTAATGTGGAGTAAAGGGTTGGGATTGTTTTTTACTTTCTAAATATTTGTTTTCCCCATTTTCAAAATTAAAGATTGCTGCACTCTCTTTCTCTCCGCCCCCAACCCTTCTTACTCCTTTCCTTTCTATATATTTTCTCCTATCTATTCCTCCTATGCTACTTGAATCAAACTGAGCTAAAAGGCCAAGGCGAAGGGGAAGAAGGCTGTGGTGTGACCAGTAGCAGAAGGCACTGGTGCCTCTGGATTCATGTTAGACCCAGATGCTAGTCCTTCTTACTGGCTTTGTACTCTGCAGAGATGGTTACGTCTCAGTTCTCCTTATCTGTGATATGGGAACACTAAGAGGTACCTTATGTAGGGTTGTTGTGAGGGTTCAGTGAGTGTGATGTGTTGTAAGCCCTCCATGAATGTTATTATCTTTCTCTTGGTAATTCAGATGCCAGACACACTCCTTCTAGTAGAATCCGCATATTGTTGTTCATGAGACCCAAGTTGAGGATGGTCACTGGTTTTTGTTTTTGTTTTTTTTTTAAAGTAAGCTCCACACCCAACATGGGGCTTGAACTCAGGTCCTTGAGATCAAGAGTAGCATGCTCTACCGACTGAGCCATTTAAGAAGTAATCGCAGGTCATGTTATATGCACCATACAAGGACAACAGTGGAAAGCCTGTGGTCTTAATGATTTTAAACAAAAGGAACTTTGTGAAGAGTATTGTGGGGAATTTGCCAGGTAATCAGAATACATGTTTATTTGGCCACAAAAATTACCTCTATTCCACGGTGTGAAAATTAGAGTTCTAGTAAAAATTGGTCCTTATTAATGCCATAATAGTCAACTGTTTTTCTACAGGCCAGAGATAGGTGGTTAGGTAGGGGTCAACCCAACATAATTAAGTGAGCTTTTGATTCAGATCAGACTAGTGCTAGGCAGCAGGTTTCTATTTATCTTGTCAAACTTTTAAAGTAAGTAGGCTGGCCAGAGGCCCAGGTTGTCAGATTTAGAATTTTACTGGAAAGAACACCCTTTGGAGACATCTGACTAGATCTCTAAGGATCAACCACAAGCAAGAATGTTTTTGTGAGTAAAAGCAAATAATTTTTGACCAATAACTACTTATATACTTTTCCCTTTAGAGTCGGGGAACGAATCTTAAACAAACCAGCAGAAACCCACAGGCACCTTTTTTGCATGTAACAAGGGTGGGTGTGTCATGCATTTTATTTTCTTTGGTGTGCACACCAGGATACCTGAACAGTCGTAAATGTTACACTCTGATATAAAAGTTACTCTGAAAGGTCTGTTCTTTATAAAGTCAGTATCTTCACTAGAATAATAAAAAAAAAGAATAAATACTATATTTATTTTGGAATTTGTACCAACTAATGATTTGAGTGTGTAGCTAGTTGGTGACGTCACCCAAGGTGGCCATCAATGTGTAATTGATTACATTTTTAGAATCAGCTTTGCTTCCACCACTGAAAATGATGGGGGAAAGTGGGATTTAATCAAAGCAATCCTAGTAATTTTGTTCATGCTTAAAGCACACAAGTTATTTATTTATTTACTTTTAAGATTTTTATTTTCAAGTAATCTTTACACCCAGTGCGGGGCTTGAACTCACAACGCCAACGTCAAGAGAATTTTGCAGGCTCTACTGACTGAGCCAGCCAGGAACCCTGCGCACAGGTTTTCTTTTGCTTTGTTTTGTTTTGCTTTAAGTAGATAAGAAAAAAATAGCCACTGGCCTATTTCTATTGTGAAATGTATTTTCTGTAATCCAGTAGATTTTAAGACACACCATTTTTACATGCAGCTAAGGAAGGAAAACTGCCAGTGAGACATTGAGATGCCCCTGGTTATAAGACCTTTCCTTATGCCAGAGATGTTGAACATAAACAGGACAGGTGCTTAGAACTGAAGAAATATGGTATTAGTAATTTTCCCTGACTTTATGATTATAGTATGTATGAATGCTTGGGCTCTTAAAGCGGGTTTGTTCTTCTATGTGAGTATTTCTTCTCAAATATAAGAAAACATCTGACAAATGGCTTTTATTAAAGTCCATCTTTCTCAGCAACTCAGGAGCCATACGCATGCTGGAATGTATTTGGCCTCTGAATACCAAGTAATGAGAAAAGATTTCTCTGTTCTCATTACCTAACTTCATACGCTTTGTAACCAGTTCTTTGTTACTGACATTTTTTTCCCCAAATACCAGATATTTGGTGGCCCCTACTAAATCAGTACTCACTGTTCCCTCTGCTGGCTTTGCAGTACATGAAGTAATTCCTAATGCTACTCTTTAAGCCATATTAACAGCAAACCAAGATAATTTTGGAAAAAAAAAAAAAGTCCTGTTTTAGAATAATAAACTAATTGTCTTTATTGGTCCTGATGTTACACGTTTCAAATTTTGAATGAAGGTAAATTATCTTATTTTCCATTAAATAATGGAATTGCTTGGCATGTAATATCTCTTAATTCATTTCTTCTGCTCTCACACACCTGTACGACATAAAATCTCACATCCATAAAACGGTATGGGGTATAGATGGAAATAAGATTCTATCCCACTGCTTAATATATTCCTATAGCATTGGGCGGGGGCACTGAAGGGAAATTAGTTTAACAAATCTCCTGGATTTGCACTGATTTGCAAGATTTTGCCTTGGCTGGGCTATAGAAACCATGACTGTGGGAGCTGGTCTAACCTGACAAGTATTCAGTTCAAATGAAATGGAGGGGGTAGGGACCCTCCTCCTCCCCGGTCTTTGTTACTTTAGCAGGCTGGGAAGCAGCCCTGGGAAATTTGATGTCATTGGACTTTGTGAACTGAAAGGCCCAGGGTTTTCAGTTCCACGCTTGAGGGAAAAGAACCCTCCAACGGAGGCTGATTTACTTCTCAATCAAGGAGGCAAATACAACTTCCACTCAACCTTTTGGGGCTCGTGAAATTTTATTAGAACTGGACTTCCCTTTCAGGGTCTGTATTGAAAAATAACATACGGAAGTAACTCTTATTTACAAAATACTAAAATAAGGAGGCTGGGGCAAAATGAAATCCACGATTTATTTTTTACTCTTCGAATAAGCTAAGAGGCAAAGCATGTCTAATAATTTTTACCACTTTTTCTCCCCCTCCTAACCACTGAAAAGCGCCTGGTAGCATTAAGCAAGCATTTTATGGCAATGCCAAACTCCCTTTTCCTTTCCTTCCCATTTCCTCACGAGCACAAGCGGAACACGAATTTCTGCCTGGGTCGCGTAGATCTGAAGCCTGAATTGGAGCTTTTCTGCTCCTTTTCGCCAGGCCCCGGCAAGGCACACCCACCCGGAGTCTGGGGGCTCCCAGTCTGGGAGAAGCAGCCGCCAGGTGGCAGCGCTGGGCCTCCCTGCGCCCGCGGAGACGGCCCAGCGAGGGGATGGTCAGAGCCCTTTCTTCTCCCCCACCTCCTCCGAACCCTTATCGTCCTCCCCTACTCTGCCTTCCTTGGGTAGCATCGAAACGATCCGCGGTTAATAGGGTGTGTCGGCGAATTCAGATGATTTCTCCCATAAATCAGAACTTAAGGCAACCAACCGCCGCCTCCTGTTCCCTTGTCAGATGCTCGCAGAGACGGGGGAGGCCAAGGCTGGCCTCCCGTGTGGACGCAGCAACCGAACCCGGAGCTTATCGGTTACCACGTCCGTATCGTCTTGCTGCAGCAGGCACGAGCGAGTCGGAACGCGGTTTCCCGGCCGGCCGCGCTCCGCCGGGGACCGCGGCTTTGGAGACACGGCGCGCACGGCTTAAGGACGAGCAAAGGCCACCCCCTCCTCCTGAAAAAATGGTTTCCCTCGGCCGGGACGCGGCGCTCGGGGGCGCAGGCACGGCGCTGCCCCTGCGCGGGGCTCGGCGCGGCCGCGGCGACGATTCCCGGTGCTCGGCCTCCTTCCGCCGCCGCGGCCGCGCCTCGCCCTTCGATTACAGTCGCAGGGCGGAAATAAAGTGGGACCGACTCGGGCGGTGCGTTTGGACGAAAGTCTCTCCTACTGTAAACATGTTTCAGGCGATCCTGTCAGCAGCGTTTTAACACCCGTCTCCGCGGAGGTCTTGCGAGCCGGGAAGGGGCTGGAGGCGCGCGCGCGCACACGCTGCCCCCGGGAAGACGTGCCCCTCCCCCCCGCGCGCGCTCCCGGCCCCGCTTTGAAGTCGCGACCGGCGGGGGCTGCGGGACCGGGGTGGGGGGGGGGGTGGGCGCGCCGCTCCTCCGGCCCCGAGCCGGCCCGGCCCTGGGCGGCGGCGCGCGCTCCCGCCACTGCCCGGAACCGAGAGCCCCTGCGCCCCCTCCTCTGGCGTGCGCACGACCTCCGCTCCGCACGCCTGCGCGCTCTCGGCTAGCCGGCAACGGGCGGACACCCGCGGCCATCCCCGCCCCCGGAGCCTGCAGGCCCCGGCCGCCTGGCCTTTCCCGGCGGCCGTGCGGGGCGCGCGCGCGCGGCGGGCGAGGCGACCGGAACGCCCGAGGCCGGGGGCGGAGGCTGACAGTCGGTTGCACCCGAACCCTCAAGGGTCCTCTAGGGACTGCGGAGGGGGTTAGGAGGGCCGGTGCCCTCTCTCGCCCCTCGCCAGTCGCGGGGAGGGGGGAAGAGGTGGGAAAGTCGCACCTCGCCAAGGGGTGCACCCGGCGCCCCCGGTGATTCAGCCCCAGGTTTCAGGGCCGAGAGGAGGGAGTTCTGGCCGGCACCTGGCTGGTGGAGGCTGCGCCCCAGGCGCGGTCACTTAGAAGCACTAGGGGTTCGCTCGCTTTGTCCCCTTTGGGTTCGTGGGTCTCTGACTTTGCGCTGGAGGCTGAAGTAGCCAGGCCTGAGAGCAAGAGTCCAGGGTGGGGGGCACCTGCTCGCCCCCCGCCGGCGCCCCGACACTATCCCCGCGACCCTAGCACGCGGTGAGGATGCGGTAACCCACAGCCTCCCCACCCCCAACAGCCAGGTCGGAGCAGTTACAGCTGGAGCCCGGCGGGGAAAGCGGCTGACTCCACTGACGGAAAAACGCTTTTAAGCAAGAGCAGCCCTAAGCCCGCGTTAGTGAACCAGCTGACCCGCAGGTGGAGGGCGGGCGCGGGCGCGGGCGGGCGCGTCTGGCGCGGAGGGGAAGCCGCTGGGGAGTGGGCAGAGGCCAGCGAAGCAAGTGTCAGGTAAGAGAAAGAGAGGACGGGAGGAGGGGGAGGAAGAAAGGCGCTCGAAGGCGAGAGCTGAGGTGGGAAGGCGCGGAGACTCGGGCGGCCTAGTGACGCGGGTCGGAAAAGAGAGGCGGGCGCGTGGCGGGCAGCGGGGGCAGGACGCACGGGCTCCGCCAGGCGCCGGGTCTGCCTGCTCCTATCCCTCCCCTCCCGGGATCCCGCCGAGGCCTAACAGCACGTGTGGCGCTGACGGGGATGGGGGAGCTCTTGGGGGGGGCGGGGGGGGGCCGGGACCGAAGTGCTCAGTGCCCAGTACCGCGCGGTCCGTGCTGCACACCTGGCACCCGGGAGTCGCCATCTGTTCCGAGCTCTCGGCTTCTCGGGTAGGGGTGTGGGCTTGTTGGGAGATAAGGACCGTGCCCGGGGAAGGGATGGCTTCCCGTCAACCGCCGCAATGAACTCAGTCAATCAACGTTTATGGTGCCCCTACTGTGTGCCGAGCGCAGCCTGGGCCCCTTCCAGCGGCTGGGCTCCGGGACGGCACCATCTGTTCGGTTACCCCCGCGAGCTGGAAAGGAATCCGTGTGTTGTTGTATAATAAGTGCACAGTTCGAACAATAATGTAATAAATTCACCACGCCAGGGCGGGCGGTTGAGACAGTTTGTGGTTCTTGGAGAAGAGGTGGGTCTGGCAAAGTAAGGTTTTGTGATTTTTTTTTTTTTTTTGCACCGTTTCCTGAAGCATGAGACCCCTCCCCGCACACCCGCCCCTCCACACCATGTTTTGTCCCACAGTCTCACACAGAAATAAGAATCACCGGTAACTGTTGAACAAATAGGTCAGTGACAGTCTGGCTAGCGGGGTCTGCAAATAACTGACGGCTAGTCCTTCAGTACTCAGACTGCAGTCAGTTTCACAAGTATCGGACCCCAACATTGCTTGTCTACCAAGTATTCAATAATGTAACTTGGATACCCTGAAAGAAAACTGATGGGTAATAAAATCTACTTGCACCTGGTAGGTTTATAGAAATCAACAAAGTGGTCAAACTACAATATAAAGGAAAAATACAAGGTGCATAATTTATAATAAAACAAGATAAATTTCAAAGGTGCATTCGCAAACTGTTTCCCTAGAACACCCAAAATGTGTAGAATTTATAAACTTCTCCCTAGGGAGTACTACTGCCCAGAGGTGAATTATGGACTGTGTTTATCAGGCAAGTATCAAGTTTTGGGAATACTATTGATATCCTAAATTCTCAAGTTTATAGTGGATTGTTTATGACAAACCAACCTAAACAATCCACTATACTTAATACTTACCTTAAGGTATTCCTTAACTTTATAGTTTATATATATATATATAAACTAATATATACCATATTAGTTTATATGTAAGTATAACTTAAGGTATTCCTGCCTTTATGTGGACTTTATCTCCTAACTCCTAGCCCCCGCCCAACGCTTGACGGTGGATTTGGTCATATGACTTGGGCCAATGGGACATTAACAAGCAAGACCCGAGCAGCGCCTTGGTCATTTTCAGTGCCTCCATATTGGGATTTACCCTCTTGACACTGTGAGACCTCCTTGGTGTGAAGAATCTAGTCTAGCTTACTGGAGGATAAAAGGCCCTATGGAGAAAACTGAAATGCCTTGCCAATGCAGACGTTCGAGACATGTGACCCAAGCTGTCTTGGACTTCAGTGAGCTGGTCAGATGACTGCAGACACATGAGTGATCCCAGATGAATGCCGCAGAAGAATCCCTCAGACTGACAAACCCACAGAATTATGAGAACACTAAATTGTTGTTTCAAATCAGTATGTTTTGGGTGGCTTGTTATGCGGTAATTAATAGAGGACAAGGTGGTTTTAACTTCAATGCCCTGTGATGGATACCAAGATACAAATCCACCCAAGAAGGTTGTCTTTTCTCCTTTTTTTTTTTTTTTTGGCAAAGACATGATAGTGTTTATAATTTTTTTTAAAGATTTTATTTATTTATTTGACAGAGATCACAAGTAGGTGGAGAGGCAGGCAGAGAGAGAGAGGGGGAAGCAGGCTCCCTGCCAAGCAGACAGCCCGATGCAGGGTTCGATCTCAGGACCCTGAGATCATGACCTGAGCCGAAGGCAGAGGCTTAACCCACTGAGCCACCCAGGCACCCCAGGTGTTTATAATTTTTTAAATGGAGGTGTGATTGACATACACCATATTAGTTTCAGGTGCACAGCCTAATGATTTGTTACTTGTGTATGTTACAAAATGCTCACCACAGAAAATCTAGTTAACATCTGTTGCCATCCATATTTTTACCTTGTGTTGGAAACTTTTAAGATTTACTCTTTTTAGGGGACCTGGATGGCTCAGTCAGTTAAGCTTCTGACTCTTGGTTTCAGGTCAGGATCTTGGGGTCCTGAGATGGAGCTCTGCCTTCCCTCCATGCTCAGTGGGGAGTCTTCTTCTCTCTCCTTCCCACTGCCTCTCCCTGCCCACCCTGTGCGTGCGCACTCTCTCTCAAATCCTTAAAAAAGAAAAAAATTGCTGTTTTAAAAAGTAATACTTATTTGAGAGAGTGTGAGCATGAGCAGGGGTAAGATCAGAGGGAGAGAAACAGAGAAACATGCGGACTCCCTGCTAAGGGTGGATTCCAAGTCAGGGGTCAATTTCATGACTTCAAGGTCATGACCTGAGCTGAAATCAAGACTAGGAACCTTAACTGACTGAGCCACCAGGGTGCCCCCCCCCACCCGCAAATTTACCCCTTTTAATGTCAAATATGCAGTACAATATTATTAACTATAGTCACTATGCTGTACATTATATCCCCAGGACTTATTTTTTTTTAAGATTTTATTTATTTATTTGACAGATCACAAGCAGGCAGAGAGAGAGAGGAGGAAGCAGGCTCCTTGCTGAGCAGAGAGCCTGATGCGGGGCTCGATCCCAGGACTCTGGGATCATGACCCGAGCTGAAGGCAGAGGCTTTAACCCACTGAGCCACCCAGGTGCCCCTCCCCTGGACTTCCTTTATAACTGGAAGTCTGTACCTTTTGACCCCCTTCACACAACCCCCACCAAACCTCAGACTCTGTTTCTGTTCTGTGTAATTACAAGCTTTTTTTTTTTTTAAGATTCCACATATAAGTAAGATGGTACCGTATTTGTTTTTCTATCTTGTTTCACTTAGCATAGTGCCAAGTTCCATCCATGTTGTTACAAATGGCAAGATTTCACTCTTTTTTTCTGGGTGTGTAGTCTTCATTGCATGGACACATACACCACCTCTCATTTATTCCTTCATTGACCGACACTTAGGTCATTTCCGTACCTCCGCTACGGTCACTAATGCTGCAGTGAGGTGTGTATGTGGGGGTGCAGATGTCTTTTCAAGTCCTTGTTTTCGTTGTCTTCAGATAAATACCCAAAAGTGGGATTGCTAGAATATATGGCAGCTCTTAATTTTTTGAGGAACCTCCGTACTGTTTTTCAATAAAGGCTGAACCAATTTACATTCCCACCAGCAGTGCAGAAGAGTTTCCTTTCCTCCATGTCTTCTCCATCACTTATTATTGTATTTTTGATAATAATCTAACAGGTGTGAAGTGGTAGCTTATTGTGGCTTATGACTTGTATTTCTCTGATAATCAGCAACATTGAGCATCTTAATGTGCCTGCTGATCATCTGTATATTTTTGAAAAAAAAAGTCTATTCATATCTTATGCACATTTTAAAGTTATGTATATATAAATATGTATATAAATATTTATGCATATGCTGGTGGGAATATGTATATATATACATATATATGTATATATGTATATACATATATATATATTTATTTATTTTAGTGGCCTCTACACCCAGTATGGGTCTTGAACTCACAAACCCCAAGATCAAGAGTCTCATGCTCTTTTGACTGAACCAGCGAGGTGTCCCAATCTTATGCCCATTTTTAAAATCAGGGCTTTTGGGTTTTTGTTTGTTTGTTTGTTTTGTTTTGTTGGCTATGAAGTGGTCTGAGTTCTTTATCTGTTTTGTATAGTAGCTCCTTATCAGAGAGATGATTTGCAAATCCCTTCTCCCATGCAGTAGGTTGCAGCTTCATTTTGTCGATGATTTCCTTTGCTGCGCAGGAGCTTTTTTTTTAAGATTTTATTTAAAAATTTTTTTTATTTATTTGACAGACAGAGGTCACAAGCAGGCAGAGAGGCAGGCAGAGAGGGAGGAGGAAGCAGGCTCCCTGCTGAGCAGAGAGCCTGATGTGGGGCTCGATCCCAGGACCCTGAGATCATGACCTGAGGTGAAGGCAGAGGCTTTAACCCACTGAGCCACCCAGGCGCCCCTGCTGTGCAGAAGCTTTTGAGTTTGATGTCGTCCCACCTAGTTTGTTTGCTTTTATTGCCTTTGGTTTTGGTAAGGGGTCAAAACCAAATCATTGCCAAGATTGATATCAAGGAGCTTACAGCCTCTGTTTTCTTCTGCAAATTTTACAGTTTTCTTTTTTAGTGACTCCGGGTCTTCATTATGAGTTTTAATCCATACACTCATCACTGCATAAGGTGGATAATGGGTTTTAGCAGACTTCAGTAACTCCAGACATCTTATGTACTCTAGACGCAAGTTGTGCTGTCCTTTGCCTTTCCCCACATATTCCTGAAATCCTTTCTCCCCTCAGGGGACTTGCTGCTCACCAGCACTGTTATTTTTCATCTCTGTTCTTCCCGCTGTCCTTGGCCTTCCCTGCCTAGCTCTTCTGTTTACACCTTTTTCTTTCTTTCTTCCTGGTCTCATTTGTCTTCATTTTCTACTGTTGCTTCAACATTTATTTACTTTTGGTCAGTAAACCCGGCAACTCTACCAGGCCTTCAGTAGGTTGCTTCTTTAGCTTACCTTGGCTTTTTGCTGTTGCTTCTGCTTGTAAATTTTGTTGGGGATGGGACAAGCATCAGGTCTGTAGACCCTGGACGAGTGTGGTGTTCACATACAGAGTGCAATTCTAATGCCATGGGATGGTGCATTACGGTTCTCCAGAGAAACAGAACCAGTGGAAGATCTGTATCTCCATCTATATATCTGTATATTGGTATCCATTAGAGGGGCTGAGAAATCACAAGGTTTGCTGTCATTTCCTTGGAGACCCAGAAGAACTGATCATGTGCTTTTGGTTCAAAGGCCAGGAGGCTCAAGACTCAGGAAGAGCTGATGTTTCCATTGGAGTCTAAGGCAGGAGCAAAAACTGATGTCCTAGCTTATAGGCCGTCAGGTAGGAGATATTCTTACTGAGCTGGGGGAGAGTCTGCCTTTTTGTTCTATTCAGGCTTTCAACTGGCTGGATCAGGGAAGGGGATCTGCTTCAC
Organism: Taxidea taxus jeffersonii; assembly: GCA_003697995.1. Classification (NCBI taxonomy): domain Eukaryota; kingdom Metazoa; phylum Chordata; class Mammalia; order Carnivora; family Mustelidae; genus Taxidea; species Taxidea taxus. Next base: position 238 of record RCUC01001503.1, on the reverse strand, counting down.
TCAGTTTATCGGTTTAAATATGAAACACATCCCCAAATACCCTCACAGAAATACCCAGAATTGTTTGATCAAATATCTGCACATCTTGGGGCCCAGTCAGGCTGACCTGTAAATTTAACTGCCCAGACTGTTAGCAATAGACCTGTCTTAGGGAGTTGACTTTACCCAAGCATGACCTTTATGTATAGGTTGAATAAGTAACCTGAGTACCTGAGAAAAGGTAATTTGCTGGAAAATG
>ML093355.1:30348-40365 GCA_003697995.1 Taxidea taxus jeffersonii | reverse complement strand
ATTTCAAGTATATAACAAAACTTAGATCACATACACATTTAGTAAGACCCACCGGTACCAAGTGCAGCCCTGTCTGGGGGGGATGGATGGTTCTGCTCTCCTAGGCAATGGACTATGACTCAGTAATACCTCAAGCTGGGCTTTTAATTTCTGTGATACATTGGTTCTGAAGAGCACCTGTCCAAAAGACAAAAACTGTAGCACAACTGCTGTATGACCTATCCTGTCATCAGATGCATTTGGGTATATTGCATAAGTCTAAATATACCTTAGTAAGTCTAATGAGATATTTGAAAATATGAAAACACATAGAAAAAAACCTGCTATCACAGGAACAACAAGAATAATAACAGTAACAATAACAGCTTCCATTTAAAATATTTTATTATTTTAGAGACAGATTGTACATGTGCAAATTGGGGGTGGGCAGTGGGAGAGGGAGAGAATCCCAGGCAGACGCCACACTGAGTGCAGAGTTCCACAGGGGTGGGGGGCCTCGATCTCATGACCCTGACATCATGATCTGAGCAAAAGCCAAGAGTTGGATGCTTTGCTGACTGAGCCACCCAGGTGCCCTAATAGCTGCCTTTTTAAACAACTACTATTTGTCACCATGCCAGACATTTTACACACTTCCTATATAATTATTCCCGTTTTACAGATGAGGACACAGACTCAAAGAAGTGAAGTTATCCGGGGTGAATTAGTGTGGGGGAGTTCTGGAAATTTTTCTTTTTTTTTTTTTTTTAAATATTTTTTTTATTTATTTGTTAGAGAGAGAGAGCGAGCGAGCACAGGCAGACAGAGTGGCAGGCGGAGGCAGAGGGAGAAGCAGGCTCCCTGCCAAGCAAGGAGCCCGATGTGGGACTCGATCCCAGGACACTGGGATCATGACCTGAGATGAAGGCAGCTGCTTAACCAACTGAGCCACTCAGGCGTCCCTGGAAATTTTTCTTAATACAGAAAATACCCTCCAAAACCCAACAACCCCAAATTCCTGTTGAAGCCAGTTGTTAGGAATTCTTGACCTGTTAATTGGTGGGCTCAGAAATCTTTAGGGTGCTAATATCTGGACACGGCCCACCTCTCTTCAGGTCAGCATCTCCATGTCTGCTCACCCCTAGGTCTTCTCACTTGTCTTGGGAAATGTAAACCAGGACTGAAAGCCCAGAGTCCTGCCTCAGTATCTGCAGCATTATGAGACCCATCAATACTTGTAGTTATTATCTCAAATATCCTATGAACTCTCAAGCCTGTGATTTTCATTAGTCAAAAAAAGGATGCCATTAGCTCATTTTCACAAATGCCAGATTTATTGAGGTGTTCTAGAAAACACATATTAAAATGGAATTACTTAAAATAAGACATTTTGTGTTTAACTGGCAAACAGAATCAATTTACCTGATGCAATTCATAGAGTAGATTTGGGAAGCTGACATCCACCCCTTCTCTTTTGTTGTATTGGTTGTATTGTACAATGAAAATCTCTTTGGTGATTGATAGGAAAACAATGAAAAGCAAATTCGTGTTCACAAAATTTTTGAGTTTATTTGCTACTAGAACCCAGTCAGGCAAACCCGCAAAGGTTGAGGTTTCTAGGGGTATTTCATGTCTACCGTGAGGTCACCAGATTAATAGCATGGTGCTCTTTATAATTTTCATGTAGTAAAGGGAGGAAAGAGTTAAAGGATTTAAATGTTGCAAAGGGTATTTCTTCTGGGCAGGAGAGGCTTGAATGTAGGGCACCTTTTGCATTTTAAGCACAGATGTTTGATCCCTTGTCCTACAGTTATGTAATAAAAGAACTTTATTATTATTTTTAAAGGGAAACAGAAAAAAGGCCACTGGGAAAAATACTTGTCCCTGGGGGACAACTTTTACAGTACGTGTTGTTCAGGAGCTAGTTCCTCTTGCCCCAAGGTTCTGGAACAGGATGAATGCCCTTCTCAAGGTGCTGAGAGTCCAGAGTGACGACCGAGTGCAGGTGTCAGAGAAACTGCATGGACAGGGTTCACTGCATGCCCAACAGGCTTGGATGGCCCCTGGTGCAAAGAGCAAATGCAGCCAGGTGGTCCAGAAGAGGGAATCTCGAGGAGGCCAGCAAGACAGGGTGGGCTCCATAAAAGACTAGTTACTCTGGGGTCACTTCTTAGGAGAGCCAGTGTAGGTTGGAGCAGTGGATACAAAAACCATTTATTAACAACAATCCTATGCTGCCTCCCAGAGAGTCATTTCCAAATACATCCACTCCAATAATACATCCAATACATTTCCTCAACACCACTATCAAGTAGGAAGACTCAGGTGTTATTATCACTGTCGTTTTGCAGATGAGGAAACCGAGATACAGAGAGGTTGGGTGAGTTGCTTGAGGTCGCAGGGATAGTAAGGGTAGAGTGATAAACTGATACACGTATAGAGAATATGAGTAAGAGCACCGTCTCTTTTCAGTGATGGTTGGCTTACAGTTTTACTTTTATCTGTTACCTATGCTCTCCTCCTCAAGGAACTCCAGAGTCTTCCAGTTTAACTGGGGGTGATATCAGTGGTACAAATTATGGGATGGAGTTCAGGGCATGGTACAATACTTTGGAAGCTGAAGGAGTTGGAGAATATAGCACAAATGAGAAGGTTACTTTAATCTCCCCCACCTTTCTCCCCTGACAGAGGTCATAAAACACTCATGGGAGAGGTGCCTATTCCTGGAGGAAAGGTGCATCCTTATCTCTGAAGACAGAGGGACTCTGAGCAGAATCTGAATAAACAGACCTTGCCAAGTTTCCCCCAATTTCCTCCCCTTACCTTATGCTCTGTGACCTATCATATTCCTCTACAACCGTCCACTCATCATCAAACTTCGCATAAAAATACTCAGGTTTAACCATTTCTTTGTATCTTCATTTCCTTATGAAGGCTCCCAGGGCAAATAAAACTTAAATAAATCTGTATGCTTTTTGCCTCTTAATCTGTCATTGTCAGTTTAATTTTCAGCCCCAGCCAGGGACCCCTAAGAGGGTCGAGGAAAAGATTTTTCCTTCTCTACACATGTAGAGTGCTTGGCAAAGTGCCTGTCCCATCGTAAGGCTTAATAAATGATAGCTATTATTATTATCATGATGCTTTTTCCAGTGTACTGTTCCATCCTTCCAAATGGGGCTCAGATTAGCATAGTGGCAATCAGAAACTGAAGCCAGTTTAGATTACTACAGTGCTCTGATGGATGAAGAGAAGAGCAGAGATTTTTCTTCAAAGACAGAGAAAAGTGTCTTTCACTAGGTAGCATGTTTCGATGCATAAATGGCTGAACACGAAGAGACTTAATTGAAAGATATAAGAATAATTACAGCAGAATAGTAGAGGCGAAGGCAGTTAAGACAAAAAGCCGCGTATGTTAAACAGGACTAAAGTAAATGAAAAAGGGAGTCTGAGAAGCCTCCCTCCATAGCTGAGCACATTAGGATCATCAGAAAACAACAACATGGCAAGTGCAGGGTTGGAGCCCAAAGGGTCAAGTCCCAGAACCAGGACTGAAATATTTCTTCTCACTATTTACTTCCAGGGGAATTTATCACTTCCCTCAATTACTAAATCAGTAGTTAAATTATATCCACATTCTGTTATACATTACACTGTGCCATCCACAAGGAGGACACTCAGGGCACACTCTTAAAAAACGCTTTGCCTTCACACTTAATGGGGGTGGCTCTTCTCTTCCCCCCAGAAATCAACACAGGTGGGCTCAGTGATCTTACGGCTTACTGTATGCTGGTATTTTCTTTGCCTGTTTAGATCTACTCTCCACCGCCTCTGCTCTTGGCCGTGGGCAGCCAATCCATATTGATGTCATTGTCCTTCAACTTCAGTTTGAATTCGATCAATGGGAAGTATCAGCAGGAGGTAGTAGAGTCAGGTAGGGGAGGAGAGAAGCCAGAATGTTTACTGTTCTGGTTCCTTTCCTGCTGGATTGCAGGGGTTGGCTGTGTCCCTAAGCTAAAGGCCTCCTCTTCTGCCAGCCAGCCCTTGGCCAGTAAGTACTCTCTAAGGTTTTGGAAACTGATTCTACCCCAGCCCCTTCCAGGGTGCTAATGATTTCATGCTGCTGCAAGCCCCGAGGTTCTGCACTCTCCCTTGTTGCTTTCCCCAAGCCCTGCTCACACCATTGTAAATAGTCCTTTATGAAACTCCCCTCAATTACCCAGTGTGAGTGCCATCTGTTTCCTGCTGGGACCCTGGCTGATACATATGGCCACTCTTGGTTACAAAACACAGGCTCATCTTGTATTTAGAATAATCAGTTCGTGAAATAGTTAAAACTTCAAATCTGATTTAGGGCTGTCTCCGTCTTAGCTCTACTGGAGGAGAGGGTGTGGTCAATCTTCTTTCTTCCCTTGCTTCTCTTATTACTGCTTCTTTACTTAGCCTTCTGACCTGGTCGAATCCGGTTGACCTGGGTGAAGGCAAGGTAATAAAAAGGAAAATTCGGAAGGCGTTTCACGACTTCTGATTTTGGCAGATATTTAGAATGAAGTCTCTCAGGGACATGCCTCGGAGTCCTGCCCATTGCCATGGAGCATCCAGTGTCCTGGACGCACAAGAAGCTGTCTGCTTGGGCTCATGCCTGGCTCTCTCCAGCTCTGTACCTCAGCTTCCATCTGTTGAGGGGAAGTCTGTTTTAAAGTTTAGCTGCACTGAAGATGCTTATTTTCAGGTTTCACCTTTTCTTCACCTGGTTATTAAAATTATGTCACTTTTTTTTCCCCCCTCAAAAACCATTCTGCTTTTATTTTCTCTTTATTATAAAATTTAGTTAGAATTTAAAAAAAATCCAAGTGGAGAGATGGACTTATTCTTTTCTTGTTAATCTTCCTCTCCCTCCCTTCATTTTCTCTTCCATTTTTTTCTTCTTTTTATGTTTATTTGTCAAAGAATGTACTTGTATGAATTCTAGTATTTGTGAGTATTTCAAGGTGTTTGAACATAATTTTCTGCTGTTGAGTAGCAATCTACGTCTCTTGTATGTCTGTGTGTATCATGTGTTATGTACACATACTTACATATGTACCTATACATAGAGTCATACAGAGCTATCTGTCCATAAGAGAATAACTTTATAAACTATGCTAATTAAATTCTCTCTTTCTCTGTCATTTTCTGAGGGAGTCTGCCCTGTGTTAGTGGAGTTTTCCCTATATCCCTGCCATTTATCACAGGTTTTTCTCTTCATTTGTCAGTTACATGCACGAGAGTTCATGATGCCTATATGGTTTTGGTGGGCTTTAACTTTGATTAATATGAGAATATTACTCTGTCCCATTTAATGCTTTTTCTTTATATTCATTTTTATATAATTTTTCAAGTTTTGCTTATTTAAATAATTTCTATACCCCTTGTGGGGCTCGAACCCATGATTCTGAGATCGAGTTGCATGGTTTTCTGACTGAGCCAGCCAGATACCTTTTTACATAATATCAATATCCCTAAGTCTACTTTATTTTTATCAGCACTTACATGGTAAATATCTTTTCCTCTTCACCTTTACTTTGTTCCAACAGGACTATTCAGTGGGTTTGTGATTACCACGGTTCAGCTTCTGTCTGCCATTATTATTTCATATTTTCTGATGTGATAGTTTCCTTTTGCTCTCCCCTCCTCTTTTCTACCTCCCCCTCCCCCATTATATTTTTCTTTACTCTTTTTCCCATTGAGTGTGGTGCTTCCCACACTCAAATGCTATTGGCATTTGGCCTGGTCGTTTCTTGGTTTTGTGTGTGGCCATCCTGCACTTGGGAGGCCCTCATTATTGGCCTTGCCACTAGATATCAGACCAGCCCAGTCTCTGGGACAATGGGAAGCATACTTGCGTAGTCTCACATGCCTCTGTTACACCACTCCTAACTCTAAACAGGGTTGACTTAGTCTGTCATTTCTTTTCTCTTGTGGTTATCCTGATTTTTCTAACTTAATTTTCAATTTTATCTTGGTAACATGAACATGGTTTAAAGAATCAAATAATATTGTGGGAATTATAATACACAACAACAAAGAAAGATCTTTTATGTCACATCTCTCAACTTCTTAGTTCCCTAAAGCTGACATATCTGAGTCTTTTCATCATTTATTTCTAGTACTTACTTCTGTGTTTCTAAATAGCATGCATATACAGTCATTATTTGGTATTCTAGTTGAAAATACAACATATCGCCTTCCGACTTTGTAAGGTAAGGTTTTTTTCCAGCCTACTCTAGCACCATACTCACAAAAAAACTTTTTCATCTCCATTTTTTCCCCATTTGGTTATTTAGCAAATTTTCATTCAAATCTTCATTCAGTTTTTACATCACTGTTTTATGTAGAAATGGTGCACAACTGAACCACCTTAATGTCCTGTGATTGAGTTTCTTTTCTTGTAGTTGTTGTTTTGCTTGAGAGTTAATGATTGTTGTTGGTGGCTTCCTCTTCCAGGATTCTTTCACTAATTCATCCCTATCCTGTTGGCCAGAAATGTAAATTGTTTCTTGACATGTTCAAACACATCAGATGCTTTATCAGTTTCTCTCTCTCTCTCTCTCTCTTTTTTTTTTTTGGAGATGTCTTTTCTGGAACCTCCATCCTCCTGTGACACGATATTGAAATGTGTTTCCATAGAGTCTAGTGGTTTTTCTTATCACTTTGGAGGCTCTGTCCCTTCTGAATTAGCTTTGGACACAGAGTGTTGTTAGTAGATCAGGGAATCTTTGCTCACAATAACCTCAAAGTTCCACATAGAATAGTTATATCTAATACATTTGAAAGTTAATTGCAAGAATAAACAAATATTTTTGTCTGAAAGTACACCAGGTCATAACTTATAATAGCAACTACTTGAATTTTTGCCACATTTAATTTCTCAAATAATTTGCAATAATGTATAAGCATTAAAATAACTTCTGCGTATATCTGTGAAGCGATGAGATAGCAAACATCAATATTTATGTTTTATGCTAAAAACACCTCACAGAAACTCTTTTACTCAGCACCTACTACAGGTAACCTCCACTTTCCTAAAGTTTATGGTATGCCACTTAACCTGCATTAGCATGGTAATGGCTTTTTTCATGAAAGCCAAGTGGCGTAATGCTGACCTTAGGAGAGCAGGGGGTACTCTTTGCTTTATACCATTTCAGGTTATGAAAGATTTCCTAGGAATGCTCTGCTTTTAAATAGCTGAGAAACCTTATTTCCAAACATTATTCATGGTCCTGGAGAGACACAGATAAGAGTGAAACCTGGCCCCCGCCTTGACGGAGCTCCAAGTGTGAAGGAGGCGAAGATATTTTTAAAGATGACTCAACCCACTGTGTTAATTGTACCGAGGGTGCACCCGGGAGGGCGTCATTCTGATGGGGAGTCAGAGAATACTTCTAAAAAAGAGGTGTCGTGATAATGCCACTTTTGGGTTTTGAAGGAAGAGGACACACACACGTACATACACACAGGCTCACACACTTACTTACTTTTTTATTTGATGTGATTTCCTTTAGACAGAGGACTGAGGTCTACATAGATCTATGTCCTCTCAAAGGGGACGCATTATTGTGGCAAAAGTAAAAATGACACGGCCTTGTTTGTGTTCCAAACAAGGAAGCTGAGGGCTCTGCAGACCAAGTCACGCAAGCCTGGACACCGGATCTTAATCACAGGCAAGTCTGCGAATATTTTTAGTTAGAGTAATTCCGACATATGCACTACGGCATCAAGAGCAGGCCACCAAAAGAAGAAAAAAAAGAGCAACTGGTCACTTTTTGTATGGTTAGTATTTGTTGCATTGAGTCTGGAAGAGAAGAAACAGCACATTTATTGAGTACACACTTTCTGCTGTGTACTTTGCTAGCATCTTTGCTTTGGCTCAGTTGATTTTTACTAGAACCCCAAGAAGCAAGTCTTATCCTCCTACTTTCTATGTACAGAGAAGTGAAGTGAGGGGTAGAGACAAAATTTAAGCTCCCCTATTACTGGATCTAGAGTTTGTGCTATTTTCCATCATACTTTGCAGCCTTGGAAATTTTTTGATTTTAAGTTGGTAGGTAATACTGGTATTTTACGTTTTTGTGGGAATCCCTTCCATGTCCTAACATGGTAAGGACTTCAGGGACTATTTTATATTCCTCCAAATTATTAAAAAAATAAAATATAGAAGCCTATCATTTCTTACCAAAAATATTGCAATAACCTGCTGACTGGGGGTCTTTGGGTCCCTAGTGCCTTCTTTCTGCAATTCACTCTGAGCATTGCCACTGAATTATGCATTTGCTTTTCCCTTAGCAGGCCCACTGTGAGAACTCTTACTCATTTTTTCAACACCTGCCTTAAAATGTTTCTCTTGGGCTAGTCTCTCTGACTTCAAATGACAAAAGTAACTCAGGTGCTTTTCTTGATTCCCCCATACTGTTTTTACGTGATCCTAACACAACTTTTATCTTGATGCGGTCTTAGAATTTACTAGTCTGATGTCAACTGGATTGTGAGTTTTACATGTTTTGGATATTATGTAAGTGGAAATAGATCATGTATGTTTTTTGCCAATTTGCTTTCTCCCTCCCCATATTACATTTGGGAAATTTATGCATGTGGATCTGAATAGATGTAGTTCATCCACTCTTAGTCCCGTATAGTCTTCACTGTGTGATTATTCTCTAGTTTACTTATTCCTCTATTGATTAATTGTCCTGACAAAGGAAATTTGGGCTGTTTCCAGTGGGGGTTTTGCTGTTTGTTGCAATCATGGATATAGAGGTTTCCTGGTTTACCTTTATAGAAACGGGGTATATGGTGCTATGTGAATTATTGGGTCTTGGTTTATGTGCTTCTTCAACTTTACTAAATATTTCCATATTGCTCTCTTACCAGCAGCATATAAACATTGCTGCCATGCAACAATCTCTCTAATGCTGGATATTGCCCAATTTTTAAATTTGTGCCAACTGTGTGGGTGTAGAATGGTATCTCACTGTGGTTTTCATTTGCATTTTCCAGATTTTTAATGCTCTCTTACATTTTTTTAAATGTTTACTAGCCATGTGTTTCTCCTTCTGTGAAGGAACTGTTTACATCTTTTGTCCATTTTTCTGTAGTCTTGTTGGTCTTGTTAATTGAAATAGCCAAATACAATTGTGGATTTTTCTATTTTTGGCAGTTCTATTAGGTTCTGCTTCATATATTTTGGATCTCTGTCATTAGGTGCATAAACACTTAGGATTGTAAATCTTCTTGATAAATTGACCCCTTTAATTTTGTGAAATGATTTTTCATATACCTAGTAATATTCTTACTCTGAAATCTACATGGGTATTAATACAGCCACTCTAGTTTTGTTTGATTAGAATTAGCATGGTATGTCTTTTTTTCATCCTGATACTTTTAATCTTCTTTTGTCTTTATATTTAAAGTGGGTTTCTTATAGGCAGTATATAATTGAGTTTGATGTTTTTATTCAATCTGATTATCTCTGCCTTTCAATTGTTTAGACTCATTTACATTTAATAATATTGATATGGCTGGGTTTAAATCTACTGTCTTGGTATTTATTTTCTATTTCTTCTATCTGTCTTTTGTCTCATTTCCCTCTTTTTCTTTCTCAGATAACTTATTTTTAATGACTCTATTACATATTATTTGCTGGCTTACTAACCATAACTCTCTGTTTTATTATTTTAGTGTTTCCTGTAGGATTTATAGCATACATATTTACCTTGCTACATCTACCTTCAAGTGGTATTATACTACTTCATGCATATCTAAAGACCTTTACAACAACATACTTGTTTCTTCCTCCCTGGTCTTTGTGTTATTGTCACCATACATTTCGTGCCTATGTATGTTATAAAATTTACACTACATTATCATTTTTTTTATCCAATGAATTATCTATTAAAGAGATTTGAATAAGAAAAAGGAATCTTATGTATTTACCCATGTAATTACCATTTCTGGTGCTTTTCATTCCATTGTGTGGATCCATACTTCCTTTTTTTTTTTTTT
>ML093355.1:11273-27348 GCA_003697995.1 Taxidea taxus jeffersonii | reverse complement strand
GCTGAGCCACCCAGGCGCCCCATATCCATATTTTCATCTGGCATCCATTGCTGACTGCCTGAAGGACTTTCTTTAAGGTATTGAGGGTTTCCTGGTGATGAATTCTTTGAGCTTTGGTATGTCTGGTAAAGTATTTAGCCTTCATTTTTGAAACATATTTTGGTGGTATAAAATTTTAATTACACAGGCTTTTGTCCCTTTCATTTTTTAAAGATGTTACTCCAGGGGTGCCTGGGTGGCTCAGTCGTCAAGCATCTGCTTTCAGCTCAGGTCATGATCCCAGAGTCCTGGGTTCGAGCCCTGCGATGGGCTCCCTGCTCAGCGGGAAGCCTGCTTCTCCCACTCCCTCTGCTTGTGTTCTCTCTCTCGCTGTGTCTCTCTCTGTCAAAATAAATAAAATCTTAAAAAAAAAATTATATATTAAAAAAAAGATGTGGTTCCATTGTCTTCTTGCTTGCTTTGTTTTTTGACAACAAATCCACCGTTTTCTTATCTTTGTTCCTCTAGACATTATGTATCTTTTTCTTCTGGCAGCTTTTAAGATTTTTTCTCTTCATGACTGGTTTTGAGCAATTTGGTTATGATTTGGCATAGTTTTCTTCATTTGTCTTGGGCTTGGGTTTCATTGATCTGGGATCTCTAGGTTTATAGCTTTCATTAAATCAAAACGTTTTTTTCAGTCATTATTTCTTCAAAAAAATTGTCCCTTCCTTTTTTCCCCCCCCCCCCCCTTTGGAAATTCTGATTACATGTATATTAAGCTGATTGAAGTTGTCCCCGAGGTCATGATCCTTTGTTTACATTTTGAGTCCTTTTTTATTTTTCATGTTTCATTTTAGAGAGTTTCTGTTGCTATATCTTCAAATACACTAATCATTTCTTATGCAATGTTTTATCTACTGTTAATGCCATCTGGTGTATTTTTCATCTCAGACATTGTAGTTTTTATCTCTTGAAGTTCAATTTAGATGTTTTTTTTTTATTTTTTTATTTCCATGTCTCTACATTTACAACTATGTTTATGAGTGAAATTGGCTTCCAATTTTTCCTTTCATGTAGTGTTATTTTCTGGTTTTGGAACCAGGATACTCTAGCCACATAAACTGAGAAATTCTTAAAAAAAATTTTTTTTGGAATAATTTATACAACAGTGGACTTTTTTTGTTTGTTGTTAAATGTTTGATAGAACTCAATATTAAAACCAACTGGCATGACATTTTCTTTGTGGAACATTGTAACTACTGACTTAATTTTTTTTTTAAAGATTTTATTTATATATTTGACAGAGAGAGGCAACAAAAGCCCGGGAGTGGGAGAGGGAGAAGCAGTCTCCCCGCTGAGCAGGGAGCCAAATGTGGGGCTCCATTCCAGGACCCAGGGATCATGACCTGAGCCAAAGGCAGAATGCTTAACTGCTGAGCCACCTGGGTGCCCCACTACTGATTTAATTTTGAAATAGTTAAGATCTCTCAGGTTTTTCACTTTTCCTTGAATCAATTTTGCTAAGGTTCAATTTCCTAAAATTTGTCATTTCCAAATAATTTTTCAAACATATTTTAATAAAATCTTAAAAATAATACACTATTTTCATCACTGTAATCTCTACAGTTTCTGTAGCTCTATTCCCCTTTGCATTACTAATAGTTTTCTTCTTCAATTAAAAAAAATATTTTGTAGGGGTTCTTCTAGCTTATTAGACTTTTCTAAAAATGACTTTTTGCCTCTATTAATCCTCTCTATCGTGGTTTGTTTTCTGTTTTATTATTTCTGATATTACTCTATTTTTTCTTATTTATTTGTCTTTGTTCTCCTTCTCTTCTTCCTCTTTCTCTTTCTTTTACATGTTAAAGTGAGATACTTAGCAATTGACTCTGAGGCTTGCTTCTTTTCTAATACATGAATTAAGGCATTCTCTCTAAATACCATTTAGATATCATAATATTTTCATATTTATCTTTCTGTTATGTAGTTTTTAATATTTTCTGGTGACCACCATTATGCCTTCTTTAAGCCTTAAGTTATTCAGATGTACCTTTTTAGATTCCTTAACTTTTGGAGGTTTCTTTTTTTTTTTTTTTAAGATTTTATTTATTTGAGAGAGAGACACACACAGAGAGAGACCACAAGTAGGCATGGGGCAGACTGTGATGGAAAAGTAGCCTCCCTACTGAGCACAGAGCTTGACATGAGACCCCATCCCAGGACCCTGAAATCATGACCTGAGCTGAAGGCAGATCCTTAACAGACTGAGCCACTTAGGCATCCCCCAACTTTTGGAGGTTTCTATTATTATTTAGTGTTTGAATTCTAATATAATTGGTGAAAGGTTGTCATCTCTGTTTCTCCAAACTTTTGAAACTTATGAAGACTTTATCTATGGACTAATTTGTGCTCAAATTTCCATAAAATTTGTCTTCTTAACAAAATATATATTCTTCAGCTGTAGTATTTATTGTTATGCAATGTTATATATATACATTAGTTCAAGATCGCTGATATCTGCTATCCTCATTCTCTGTTTTTTCAGTTCTGAGAAAGATTTTGGTATCCAGGTTATTCTAACCACATAAAATGAGTTGAATAATTCTTTCTTATTTTCTGGAATAATTCCTTCAAGAGTAGAGTTTTTTTAATTAGCTTGTTTTGCTTTTTAGATATTCGATAGAACTTAGATTAATCAAAATCTCCCATCATGGAAACAGATTTGTCAATTTAGCTTTTCAGTTTCTTAATTTTTGCTTCATATGTTTGAAAACCAGATTCCTGGGTGCATACATGTTTAAAATAGTGCTGTTGTGTAGTGTCCATGTTATTTCCAGGAGTGCTTTATTTCCCACTGAAGTCCTTTGCTTTTTGATGGTGGGGTAAGAGGGCAGGGATATCTTTTTCCATATTTTAACTTTCAAATTTTTCTATATATTTTTTAAAAAATCTGATCTGGTAATCTTTGTCTTTTATCTGAGGAATATAGTGCATTTACTTTATTGTTATAAGTGGTAATTTATATCTTGTCATACCATCTTATTTTATGCTTTATGCTTTTACTTTTCTTACAATGCCTTTGCTTATTTTTTTCTGATTTTCTTAACCCTTCTTTTAGTTTGTTTATTTAGTTTCCCCCATCTAGCCTGCCAGTTAAGAGATTAGGCTCTGGAATTCTGGGTTAGAATCTCAGCTCTGGGTACATGCTAATCTGAACAAGTTATTTATGTTCTTCACTCAGTTTCCTTATCTGAAAATGGGGGTAATAACGGCTGTTGTTTCATAATATTTTTGTGAAGGATTAATATATATAAAATGTGCAGAATTGAGCCCGGTACAAAACTTTTGCTAAAGATGCCCTGGACTCTTCTTTAAAACAATAAATTCCAGTTTGGATCTGAGGACATTTTAACTCTGATTTCTCCCTTTTGTGCTTATATGTTGTTTTTGTCTACTATTTTAGTTTTATTTAGTTATTCTTAATTCTCACAAAATAGACATTATCCTTTTATATGTCAAGAGCTTGTTTAGATTATCCATATATTTATTAATGTCTTTAATTACCATCCTCTCTCTTGTAATGTTTCATTTAATATTATTTCTTAAATTAATTTTCATGCCAATCAAGTGTATATGCTGGAATCCTTTAAAGAATCAAAATTAGATTGTTTCAGAAACCATCAGTCCCTGGTCCCTTTCCATGTTCCTCTCCCTAGAGGAACACCTTTAACTGTTTTAGTTCATCCTTTTGGCATTGACTATGTATTTTAGACATGCTTATATTACTAGTTCTTGATTTTAGTCCTGTTACAGGCATAATCTGTTGACTTCTCACTGTGAAAAGTGAGGATTTATCCATTTGTCCAATTTTTCTCCCTTTACCTTCCTGCTTTCACTGACCCCATGCATGATTCCAATACCATAAAAAGTGGGGAGTTACTGCTAACTTGGTAAAGAGTTTCAGTTTGCAAGATGAAAAGAGTTCTGGAGATGGATGTGGTGACAGTCCCACAATAACATGAATATTTGATGTCACTGAACTGTAACTTGGAAGTAGTTAAGCTGGTTATGTTGTGTATATTTTAACACAATTAACAACTACTCTGTCAGAGCACATACTGCAATGTTTACAGATTGAATGAAGGAGCTTGGGTGGATACAAATGAAACAAGATTGGGGCACCTGGGAGGCTCAGTGGGTTAAAGCCTCTGCCTTTGGCTTGGGTCATGATCCCAGGGTCCTGGGATCCAGCCCCACATCGGGCTCTCTGCTCAGCAGGGAGCCTGCTTCCTCCTCTCTCTCTGCCTGCCTCTCTGCCTACTTGTGATCTCTCCCTCTGTCAAATAAAGAAATAAAATCTTAAAAAAAAAAAACACAAAAAAACAAAAAACAAATGAAACAAGATTGGCATCATGTTGAAAACTGCTAAAGCTGAGCCTATTATATACAGCTTTGCTCTATTATTCTGTCTACTTTTGTGAATGTTGTCAATTCCATAATAATTTTTTAAAATTTATTTGAGAGAGAGAGTGAGTGAGCATGAGGGGAGGGGTGGAGGGGGAGAAAGAGAGAGAGAATGTCTAGCAGACTCCCCACTGAGCACAGAGTGCCTGCGGGGCTCCTATCATGACCCTGAGATCATGACCTGAGCCGAAATCAAGAGTTGGCTGCTTAACCCTCCTAGCCACTCAGGCGTCCCCGCCAACAATAAATTTTTATAATTACAAAAAAATTGTACTAGGGGCCCCTGGGTGGCTCAGTTGGTTAAGCTTCTGTCTTTGGCTCAGGTCATGATCCCGGGGTCCTGGGATCAAGCCCTGCCTTGGGCCCCTGCTTAGTGGAGAGCCTGTGTCTCTTTCCCTCTGTCCCCCCCCCTCCCCTGCTACTCATGCTCTCTCACTCACACTCTATCCCAAATAAATAAATAAATCTTTTTAAAAAAATCATACTAGATACTCTATTAGTTTAATATTCTTGAAGAACTGTTTCCTACAGCCTGTGATGTGCTTGCATGGACTGGTTAGTCCCTATGTTTGCTGCACAGCAGTATCCTTGGAGGTCTTCTTTTACCATTAGCTGGGGATTTCCCTTTCTTGATTTTTTTTTTTTCTGCTGAATTCCTGTTTCCTGGATCCTAGATTTTTATCCTTCTTGGTCTACCTAATTGTTCTGGTAAAACTTACCCTCCTGTAATGTCAAATGAGAAGAAATTTTTTTCTCAGTATCCAATGAGAGCTCATATGCCTAATATGTTTTTTTCATTCTAACTTAATTAATGGCTGGAGGGCTAAATTGTTGTTGCAGACATTGAGGAGTCATTTACCCCTTCCACCTAACTTTGTGTCAAGCCGGTTGCTTTGCTATCTCTTTCTCAGGGAGGGTTTGTTTCTTGTTTATTCTTGTACAGGGTGTAGAGTCCTTGCGTTGCCAGCCTGATATAAGCATGTTCACGGAGGCTTCCCACCCTTGGTGATAAGCTTTAGACTTCAGCTCCTTTCTGCCTTGTCCTATATGGCCATTAAAATGGCAGCTCACATCATCTGGGCTTGGCAGATGCTCTCAGGACAGAAGCCAGCATCACTACTCATTTGTGCCTCTGAATCACCTCTCTCACTTTGTTTTGAGTTACCTAGCATCCCACCAGATCAACGAGACATTTAAAAATGTAGTTCCTGGGGCACCTGGGTGGCCCAGTGGGTTAAAGCCTCCGCCTTTGGCTCAGGTCATGGTCCCAGGGTCTTGGAATTGAACCCTGCATCAGGCTCTCTGCTCAGCGGGGAACCTGCTTCCTTCCCTCTCTCTCTGCCTGCCTCTGCCTACTTGTGATTTCTGTCTGTCAAATAAATAAATAAAAATCTTTAAAAAAATAAAAAAATGTAGTTCCTATATTTCATCCAGCAATTGTAGTTGTTTGAAGGATAGCTTAGGATATGTCTTTCATCTGGAAATGCTAGTCTTTTTTTTTTTTCTTTTTATTTAAGCTTTATTTAAACATATAATGTAACCCCACCACCCTCTCCTAACGCCTCTGCCCCCCACTCCCCTCAGTTTGTTTTATGACATTAAGAGTCTCTTTTGGTTTGTCTCCCTCCCGATCACATCTTGTTTCATTTTTTCTTTTCCTACCACCTTAACCCCCACCCCCGTTGCATCTCCACTTCTTCATATCAGGGAGATCATGTGATAGTTGTCTTTCTCCAGTTGACTTATTTCGCTAAGCATAATACACTCTAGTTCCATCCATGTCGTCGTAAATGGTAAGATTTCATTTCTTTTGATGGCTGCATAGTATTCCATTGTATATATATACCACTTCTTCTTTACCCATTCATCTGTAGATGGACATCTAGGTTCTTTCCATAACTTGGCTATTGTGGACATTGCTGCTATAAACATTCAGGTAGGGGCACCTGGGAAGCTCAGTGGATTAAGCCGCTGCCTTTGGCTCAGGTCATGGTCTCGGGGTCCTGAGATCGAGCCCCTCTTCGGGCTCTCTGCTCCACGGGGAGCCTGCTTCCTCCCCTCTCTCTGCCTGCCTCTCTGCCTACTTGTGGTCTCTATCTGTCAAATAAATAAATAAAATCTTTGAAAAAAACAAACAAACAAACATTCGGGTACACGTGCCCCTTTGGATCACTACGTTTGTATCTTTAGGGTAAATACCCAGTAGTGCAATTGCTGGGTCATAAGGTAGCTCTATTTTCAATTTTTTGAGGAACCTCCATGCTGTTTTCCAGAGTGGTTGCACCAGCTTGCATTCCCACCAACAGTGTAGGAGGGTTCCCCTTTCTCCACATCCTCGCCAGCATCTGTCATTTCCTGACTTGTTCATTTTAGCCATTCTGACTGGTGTGAGGTGGTATCTCATTGTGGTTTTGATTTGTATTTCCCTGATGCCCAGTGATGTGGAGCACTTTTTCATGCGTCTGTTGGCCATCTGGATGTCTTCTTTGCAGAAATGTCTGTTCATGTCCTCTGCCCATTTCTTGATTGGATTATTTGTTCTTTGGGTGTTGAGTTTGCTAAGCTCTTTGTAGATTTTGGATACTAGCCCTTTATCTGATATGTCGTTTGCAAATATCTTTTCCCACTCTGTCAGTTGTCTTTTGGTTTTGTTGACTGTTTCCTTTGCTGTGCAAAAGCTTTTGATCTTGATGAAGTCCCAATAGTTCATTTTTTCCCTTGCTTCCCTTGCCTTTGGCGTTGTTCCTAGGAAGAAGTTGCTGCGGCTGAGGTCGAAGAGGTTGCTGCCTGTGTTCTCCTCAAGGATTTTGATGGATTCCTTTCTCACTTTGAGGTCCTTCATCCATTTTGAGTCTATTTTCGTGTGTGGTGTAAGGATATGGTCCAATTTCATTTTTCTGCATGTGGCTGTCCAATTTTCCCAACACCGTTATTTGAAGAGGCTGTCTTTTTTCCATTGGATATTCTTTCCTGCTTTGTCGAAGATTAGTTGACCATAGAGTTGAGGGTCTATTTCTGGGCTCTCTATTCTGTTCCATTGATCTATGTGTCTGTTTTTGTGCCAGTACCATACTGTCTTGGTGATGACAGCTTTGTAGTAGAGCTTGAAGTCTGGAATTGTGATGCCACCAACTTTGGCTTTCTTTTTCAATATTCCTTTGGCTATTCGAGGTCTTTTCTGGTTCCATATAAATTTTAGGATTATTTGTTCCATTTCTTTGAAAAAATTGGATGGGATTTTGATAGGCATTGCATTAAATGTGTAGATAGCTTTAGGTAGCATCACAATATTTATTCTTCCAATCCAAGAGCATGGAACATTTTTCCATTTCTTTGTGTCTTCCTCAATTTCTTTCATGAGTACTTTATAGTTCTCTGAGTATAGATTCTTTGCCTCTTTGGTGAGGTTTATTCCTAGGTATCTTATGGTTTTGGGTGTAATTGTAAATGGGATTGACTCCTTAATTTCTCTTTCTTCTGTCTTGTTGTTTGTGTAAAGAAATGCAACTGATTTCTGTGCATTGATTTTATATCCTGACACTTTACTGAATTCCTGTACAAGCTCTAGCAGTTTTGGAGTGGAGCCTTTTGGGTTTTCCACATATAGTATCATATCATCTGCAAAGAGCGATAGTTTGACTTCTTCTTTGCCGATTTGGATGCCTTTAATTTCTTTTTGTTGTCTGATTGTTGAGGCTAGGACTTCTAGTACTATGTTGAATAGCAGTGGTGATAGCGGACATCCCTGCCGTGTTCCTGACCTTAACAGAAAAGCTCTCAGTTTTTCTCCATTGAGAATGATACTTGCCGTGGGTTTTTCATAGATGGCTTTGATAATATTGAGGTATGTGCCTTCTATCCCTACACTTTGAAGAGTTTTGATTAGGAAGGGATGTTGCACTTTGTCAAATGCTTTTTCAGCATCTATTGAGAGTATCATATGGTTCTTGTTCTTTCTTTTGTTAATGTACTGTATCACATTGATTGATTTGCGGATGTTGAACCAACCTTGCTGCCCTGGAATAAATCCCACTTGGTCGTGGTGAATAATCCTTTTAATGTACTGTTGGATCCTATTGGCTAGTATTTTGGTGAGAATTTTCGCATCTGTTTTCATCAAGGATATTGGTCTGTAATTCTCTTTTTTGATGGGATCCTTGTCTGGTTTGGGGATCAAGGTGATGCTGACCTCATAAAATGAGTTTGGAAGTTTTCCTTCCATTTCTATTTTTTGGAACAGTTTCAGGAGAAAAGGAATTAATTCTTCTTTAAATGTTTGGTAGAATTCCCCTGGGAAGCCATCTGGCCCTGGGCCTTTGTTTGTTTGGAGATTTTTGATGACTGTTTCAATCTCCTTACTGGTTATGGGCCTATTTGGGTTTTCTATTTCTTCCTGGTTCAGTTTTGGCAGTTTATATGTCTCTAGGAAAGCATCCATTTCTTCCAGATTGTCAAATTTGTTGGCATAGAGTTGCTCATAATATGTTCTTATGATTGTATTTCTTTGGTGTTGGTTGTGATCTCTCCTCTTTCATTCATGATTTTATTTATTTGGGTCCTTTCTCTTTTCTTTTGGATAAGTCTGGCCAGGGGTTTATCAATCTTATTAATTCTTTCAAAGAACCAGCTCCTAGTTTCATTGATTTGTTCTATTGTTTTTTTGGTTTCTATTTCATTGATTTCTGCTTTGATCTTTATTATTTCTCCTCTCCTGCCGGGTTTAGGTTTTCTTTGTTGTTCTTTCTTGAGCTCCTTTAGGTGTAGGGTTAGGTTGTGTATTTGAGACCTTTCCTGTTTCTTGAGATACGCTTGTATCGCTATATATTTTCCTCTCAGGACTGCCTTTGCTGTGTCCCACAGATTTTGATTCTTTTGTGTTTTCATTATCATTTGTTTCCATGGTTTTTTTCAATTCTTCTTTAATTTCCTGGTTGACACATTCATTTTTTAGAAGGATGCTGTTGAGTCTCCATGTATTTGTGCTCTTTCCAAATTTCCTCTTGTGATTGAGTTCTAGCTTCAGAGCATGTGGTCTGAAAATATGCAGGGAATGATCCCAATCTTTTGATACCGGTTGAGACCTGATTTATGGGACCCAGGATGTGATCTATTCTGGAGAATGTTCCATGGGCACTAGAGAAGAATGTGTATTCTGTTGCTTTGGGGTGGAATGTTCTGAATATATCTGTGATGTCTATCTGGTCCAGTATCATTTAAGACCTTTATTTCCTTGTTGATCTTTTGCTTGGATGATCTGTCCATTTCAGTGAGGGGTGTGTTAAAGTCTCCAGCTATTATTGTATTCTTGTGAATGTGTTTCTTTGATTTTATTATTAATTGGTTTATATAGTTGGCTGCTCCCATGTTAGGGGCATAGGTATTTAAAATTGTTAGATCTTCTTGTTGGACAGACCCTTTGAGTATGATGTAGTGTCCTTCCTCATCTCTTATTATAGTCTTTGGCTTAAAATCTAATTGATCTGATATAAGGATTGCCACCCCAGCTTTCTTCTGATATCCATTAGCATGGTAAATTGTTTTCCACCCCCTCACTTTCAATCTGGAGGTGTCTTCAGGTCTGAAATGAGTTTCTTGTAGGCAGCATATTGATGTTTATTTTTTTATCCATTCTGAAACCCTGTGTCTTTTGATTGGGGCATTTAGCCCATTTCCGTTCAGGGTAACTATTGAGAGATATGAATTTAGTGCCATTGTATTGCCTGTATGGTGATTGTTACTGTATATTGTCTCTGTTCCTTTCTGATAATACTTTTAGGGTCTCTCTTTGCTTAGAGGACCCCTTTCAATATTTCCTGTAGAGCTGGTTTGGTGTTTACAAACTCTTTTAGTTTTTGTTTGTCCTGGAAGCTTTTTATCTCTCCTTCTATTTTCAATGATAACCTAGCTGGATAAAGTATTCTTGGCTGCCTTTTTTTCTTGTTTAGTGCTCTGAATATATCATGCCAGTTCTTTCTGGCCTGCCAGGTCTCTGTGGATAAGTCTGCTGCCAATCTAATATTTTTACCATTGCATGTTACAGACTTCTTGTCCTGGGCTGCTTTCAGGATTTTCTCTTTGTCGCTAAGACTTGTAAATTTTACTATTAGATGGCGGGGTGTGGACCGATTCCTATTGATTTTGAGGGGTGTTCTCTGCACCTCCTGGATTTTGATGCTTTTTCCCCTTGCTATATTAGGGAAATTCTCTACAATAATCCTCTCCAGTATACCTTCTGCTCCTATTTCTCTTTTTTCTTCTGGAATCCCAATTATTCTAATGTTGTTTCATCTTATGGCATCACTTATCTCTCGAATTCTCCCCTCGTGGTCCAGTAGTTGTTTGTCTCTCTTTTACTCAGCTTCTTTATTCTCTGTCATTTGGTCTTCTATATCACTAATTCTTTCTTCTGCCTCATTTATCCTAGCAGTAAGAGCCTCCATTTTTTATTGTACCTCATTAATAGCTTTTTTTACTTCAACTTGATTAGACTTTAGTTCTTTTACTTCTCCAGAAAGGGCTTTTATTTCTCCTGACAGGGTTTCTCTAATATCTTCCATGCCTTTTTCAAGCCTGGCTAGAACCTTGAGAATCGTCATCCTGAATTCCAGATCTGACATATTACCAATGTCTGTATTGATTAGGTCCCTAGCCTTCGGTCCTGCCTCCTGTTCTTTTTTTTTGTGGTGAGTTTTTCTGCCTTGTCATTTTGTCCAGATAAGAATCCACTGTTCTCCTTGTTAAGTGAACTTGGTCTTGGCTGGATTTCTTTGATCTTCTGGGGGAGGGGCCTGTTGTAGTGATTCTAAAGTGTCTCTGCCCCAGGCGGAATTGCACCGCCCTTACCAGGGGCCAGGCTAAGTAATCCTCTCAGGTTTGCTTTCAGGAGCTTTTGTTCCCTGAACGCTTTCCATAGAGTTCCGGAGGACAGGAATGAAAATGGCAGCCTCCCAATCTCCGTTTCGGAGGAGCCGAGAGCTCGGGTCCCCAGCCTTCAGTGCGCCTTCAGAGAAAAGCGTTTAATCACTCCCGTCTTCCAGCCTCTGTTTGCGCTCAGAGACCGCGCTCGGAGACCGCGCTCAGAGAAAATCGTGCGTAATCAGTCCCATCTCACTGGCTTCTGGGAGCGCTCAGAGCTCACCCAGCCTGTGATCAAGCGTCTCTGTCTCTGGCAGAGTCCCACCTGGAGTCTCCGATCCCCGTAGATCCCTGAGCTCTCCCGGGTCGGAGTCTCCCCAGATCTTGTGGGGACCCCTCGCACAGAGCACCGGCCAGTGTCACAGATCACGGCTCCAGGAAACCTTGGCTCTGTCTCCGCAGCCGTCTTCCCCACTCTAATACCTGTGAGCTCTGCGACACTCAGACACCCCCGATCCTTCTGTGACCCCGCGGGACTTGAGTCCACGCTGTCCCCGTGAGGTCTTCACCCCAGTTTAGCCTCTGGAGTATGTCCCTCCCTGGAGCAGACTTTTAAAAGTCCTGATTTTGTGCTCCGCCGCTTGCTGGGTTCCCCCCCCCCCCCCGGGGTCTATCTTCCCGTCGCGTTGGATTTACTTCTCCGCTGGTCCTACCTTTTAGAAAGTGGTCGATTTTCTGTTTCTAGAATTGTTGTTTTTCTTCTCTTCGATCTCCTATTGGATTCGTAGGTGTTCGGAATGGTTTGATAGGCCATCTAGCTGATCTCCTGCTGCCTGATGTCGTCTCAGCCTGCTACTTCTCTGCCATCTTGACTCCTCCCTCCTGGAAATGCTAGTCTTACTCCTCATAAAAGACAATCATATTTTCAGAATATGGACATAATTGCATTTAGAGAATATCCCTAATGAACAAGTGAATTATTGATTTCACCAAATTTACATTAAAATACTAGTGAGTACCAGCCACTATATGTTTGTTATCAAAATACCAATTATAATGGTTGATTTTAATTTAAATTTTAGTTTCTTTTGGAAACGCTGTTGCTTAGACATGCTTTGTCTAGCTGGTATACATGTAGAATGAAGTACTCCACATAACTATATCTTCCTGATAACTGACATACACCTTTTTAAATTGTCATCACTTGTTTTAGGCACTTTTAATGGAGTGTTTTCCAAAAGGTATCATAAACGTGTTATGTACATCTTCGGCTTCATAGGTTGAGCAGCATGGGCACTAGTTGACTCTTTCTTCATCACTCATTATTACTAAAAGTAGCACAGTTCACTGAATGGACTTGAACTTCAACATCACATAGATCTGGAAATATACCTTCACATCCCTACTTATTAGCAGTGTGGTCCTAGACAAGTCTATTAGTGATTCAGGAAGCCAGCTTGTACTGTTCACCAGTACCTATTGTTAAGCTTTCAGTAATTTTGTGACCTGATTCTTTTTTTAAAAAAGATTTTATTTATTTATCTATTTATTTATTTAGAGCATGCATGGTGGGGGGGAGGAGCAGAAGGTGAGGGAGACAGAGAATCTCAAGCAGACTCTGCACTAAGTGAGGAACCAACATAGGGTTCAATCTTATGACCCTGACCTGAGCCAAAATCAAGAGTTGGATGCTTAACCTACTGAACCAACCAGTGCCCCTTGTGAGTTGATTCTTAAACATATCCATTACTAAAAATTAAATTATAAAAACTTATAAGGATGTAATTTATATTAAAATGAAAGGTAATTAGGGCTCAAAATCATTACTTCCTCATTATTTTACTAAATTTTATTATTTCCTATGCTCTTAAATATAACCAAAAGTCATTGAGGTTATTCTTTTGTCTGTATACTATATAATGGTGTGTTACTGCTCATCTTTCCCCCTTTTTTAGGATTTCAACATAAATTTGGGGGGACACTGTAGTGGAGGGTTATTGATGCTCTGATTCATTCTCTTTAACTGCTGATTCATGTTTCATCTGTATGATTATACCTCAAATTATCTGTTCTACTGTTGATAGAATGTGAGTTGTTTCCAAGAGTTTGTTATTACAGATGTTTCTGTCTCGATGATCTCCTATAATCCTTGTGAAACTACATGAGCATTTCTGCAGGATATGTACCTAGAAGTGAAACGAGGGAGTCATGAGATTTTTAAAATTACTCCTTTTACCATAAAATGGATTCTAACTGCATTTTATTTTATTTTATTTTATTTTTTAAAAGATTTTATTTATTTATTTGACAGAGATCACAAGTAGGCAGAGAGGCAGGCAGAGAGAGAGGGGAAGCAGGCTCCCTGCTGAGCAGAGAGCCTGATGCGGGGCTCGATCCCAGAACCCTGGGATCATGACCTGAGCTGAAGGCAGAGGCTTTAACCCACTGAGCCACCCAGGTGCCCCTCTAACTGCATTTTAAATAAGATCTCTATATGTACAGATATTCCAATTGTAATGTAATTTTTACTCTCTGTTCTTCTAATGTACAACACTCTCCCTTTCTTGTGGGATTATTTGGATCCTATTTTATCCCCACTCCCACCTCCCAGCAATTCACCTTGATGACCCAGTTTTTCCTTGAGGTATCTGTCTAAAAGTCATTTCTCTAAGAGACCTCCAACTCTAGCCCACATCTGGATAAATGCCCCTCCTTGGTTTTCTGGCAAAACTTTTTACCTTGGCTGTTTTACAATTACCCATAGCTAAGTTCTCTGAAGACAGGAAGCTCAGCAGAGTGCACCCTGTTAACTCCTGTGCTCGGCATAGATCCTGACCCGTAATATTTGTGGAATTAATGGAGGCATGAATGAATGAAGGTAGGATACTAATATGTTAATAGCAGAGACTAGTGCCCTCCCCACAATAATTGACTGGACCATTGCAGGCTCCATTGTTAGTTAGCAGGAGAATAGATTCAAGTGTAGAGGGCCAAAGACAAGGTCCTGAGACTCTCAGGCACAACAAGGACAAGGCTTGTCAGTCATGGCCAGGAGGAGGTACCTGCAAATCAGACATTCATAAGCTGGGGCCTGCCTCTGTTTACCAGCTGGGAAATCTTTAGAAAATGAACCATGAAAGCCTGCTATGTGGCAGCACTATGAAATAATTTTTCATTTGCCACCAGTCAGCTTCAGGGATCAAGGACAGCTAAACACATAACTCACTCATGCATGCTATTTTAAAGGCATATTTTAAAGTTATAAATATGGTACATTGAGTTAATGAGGTATGTTCTTTTGGCGACAAATATTTACATTCCACATATGCCTCTTGATGTCAAGAGTGTAACTGTTTCATTTTCTTCTTTTTTCTCAGGAGGCTGGGATGCAGATGGAAAAGGCCCTAGTGTCTGGGACACATTCACCCATCAGGGAGGAGACAGAGTTTTCAAGAACCAGACTGGCGATGTAGCTTGTGGCAGCTACACTCTGTGGGAGGAAGATTTGAAATGTATCAAACAGCTTGGATTGACTCATTACCGCTTCTCTCTTTCCTGGTCACGTCTGTTACCTGATGGGACGACAGGTTTCATCAACCAGAAAGGCAAGTGTTTCTTAAAAATAGAAAGTTGCAGCTTTAATTCAAGGTTACTGCTGCAGTCTGGCATAATTAATCCAGTATGCTATTCTGCGGTGGAGCTTTGAAATTGCAAGTTTTTAGGGTGATTATAAAATAAATTTTTTGAAATGGGTTTGCATTAGCTTTCTTAATAATATTCTGTTTTCCCTGAATTGGAGATATGTGTTGGAAGGGGACAAATAGATGGTCAGGAAGGGGGTGGGAATAAGAGTTTCACTTATGGAAGATATTATTGAGTGTTAACCTGAAGCTGAATTTCCAAAAGTTATGTATTAAATTATTTTCAATTGTGTTATGCTGTGAAGAGTGATGAAAAGCCTTGTAGAACTTGAGAAGATTTTGAGCATTTCAATTGGAGCTGAATTAGTAGAGCGAATTAACTAGGGCAGAGATTAGCACCGAGGCATCTGGAATCTGCTTAATTTGGGATGAAAGGCCAGCTGTATCACTTACTATCTGGGGAAGCATCTCTTGGGCATTTTTTCATGCCTCAGTTTCTCCACAAGTAGAAAGGAATATTCAAATAGTTCCTAGTTCAAGAGCTATTGGAAAATTAAATGAAATAATCTTTGCAAAGTGCTTTACGCAGTAGCTGGTATATTATAAGGGCATTCAAAAAGTGCTAGCTATTATTTGTATTAAGTTTTGTAATTAAAAAGACTACTGCCCTATTTGAATGCCTGTTATTTGTGAGGCATTTTACATCCATTTTCTGTAATCCACACAATCAGTGAGGGAGGTATAATTAGTCACATTTTACAGTGGTGCATGTCCAAATCCAGATATTTTGTAAGTGGTGGATCTAGAATGTAAACCTAGGGTCTGGCTAGTTCCTTCCATACACCAGAGTTGGTAAATTATGACCTAAGGGCCAAATTTGGCCTGTTATTTTTGTAAATAAAGTTTTATTGCAGCGCAGTCAAGCCCATTAGTTACATTTAGTCTGAGGTTGCTTTTCCGCTACCATGGCAGAATTGAGTTGTTGGGGCAGAGACCAGAGAACCTGCAGAGCCTAAAATACTCACTACCTGGTACTTTGCAAGAGAAGGTCTATGACTCCTGCACTACAACACAAAGATTTCTTAATAAAGAACCTCTATTGCTACTTTGTCCTGGAAAATATTTCACACATC